>JAAAKM020005528.1:0-11016 GCA_010016025.2 Alatinidae sp. Z8VKAUB7J3 | reverse complement strand
TCTATCTATCCATCTATCTATCTATCTATCTATCTATCTATCTATCTATCTATCTATCTATCTATCTATCTATCTATATCTATCTATCTATCTATCTATCTATCTATCTATTTATCATGCTATCCATTAGTTTATTTAACAATTCGTTAATCTGTCACCAGTTTTAGATCTTAGATCTATCTATCTATCTATCAATCTATAAATATAAATATATATAAATATATATATATATATATACCAGTAGTCAGCAGACACATAGCAATTATTATATATTTATCACTGAGTGGAGCATTAGCACAATAGTTTGCTTTCTTTTTTCACTAACGGAGCTGAGGGGATTCGAACCCACAACAAATTGGTTTGAAATCCAACACCTTAACTATTGGACCATCAAGTCCAAAATTAAGGTGAGAAATTTTCAAGTAAATCTTGTCATGTTTTCGCCTCCACTCAGTGAGTAAGTAATGCTGAGTATTTATCTATCTCTGGCACTGACGAAGGCTTAATAGCAGAAACACAATAAATAATTATAATTAATGGATTTCCCCTTACCCATATATGCCTCTCTGTATGTTCTGTGATAGCTTGAGAATTTAGCAGAAACAACGTAGACATACTAAGAATAGCTGGCGAAGCTTTCTCCCGAGCTCGGACACCTTCCACATATTCAGTGTAAACATCTATTTTCTAGTTTGTAATCATTTCATTTCACCTGAGAGTGCTATTATCGAGTACCGAAACGTTGAGTGCAAATTCAAAATTTTATATAACGAAATGAAACTCCAAGAGAGTTACAACGTTCAGAGGATTGTGGTAACGTTTGACGCAAGTGATGCTCCGAGTGAAAATCGTATTCAAGTAAGAAATATAAAACCCAGGAAATGACACTTAGTTTGAAAGACATATTGGTATCTATTTTTTTAGTTTTCAATGCTAATTTGCATCGTCTACGTAGACATTTTACAATGTTACTTACAAGAACGTGTTTAAGAAGATAGAATGACAAAATGACACAAATGGGGGTCTAATGAGAATAATTACAAAACGAAGAAGAAACAATACAAGGAAAATGCGGGGTAATTAAGTAGAAGGTGACAATTAAGTGCATTAAAACAGTAGCAGAGGCATTGAGAAGATCTTAGAATTTAAAAGAGGTGTTAATTTAGAAATAAGGAGACTTCCGTAAATGGAAAGTTCCAAATTAGAACTACATTGGGACAAGATATCGAAATCGTCCGAAGAAACAACATGTCCAGTAGTTTTACTGTGTTCCAAAACAGCTGAAAACGATGGGCTGCTAAGTGGTTTCCCTGTTAATGTAGAAATTCCTAGGTGATCAAAGATACAAGTATGCAGATGGCGACGGGTTTGCCCTAGATAAAAAGCAGTAGAGCTTTTACACTTGAATCTGCATACGATACTCGATCTGAAAACATCTGGAATCCGATACTTAAAAGAAAAAAGTTTGATGTCTTATGTGAAAGAAACCAACTGCTTCCTAATTACACTGTTTGTTTTTTTCAGTTGTCAATATTTACTCAAATTATTATTTGTGTCCAATGCCTTTTAATAGCCTTCCCATCATCATTTGTCTTCTACCATTTTAGGAGGTATTGTTTATGATCTCTGTGGCTGCTGTCATACATGCGCTAAACTGAAAGGTGAGACTTGTGGTGGACCATGGAATATTGGAGGTCGATGTGATAAAGGACTGAAGTGTGCAATGGACTCAAACGATTTTAATGCGATGGGAAGTTGCGTCTCCCGTAAGTATTGATTGATATCAAGAACTCTCTATTAGACCTGTGGTGCCAATAATTAATCAGTGTGAGGGTTTAAAGTATTCAAGTTGGTATGTATATACGTATTTATTGATTTTTATTGAGCAAAAACACAACAAAAGAATAAACTACGCAGAAAATTACAATCAAAATATAGTTAGACCTTACAATTGTATATAATACTTAAAGAAAAGTTGGCTAGTGGTACAAAATTGAGATATTGCATTGATAGCGGATTCATTCTGCTAAACGTTTTCGCCATCCACTGATCATAGTAATGGTACAACGTATGTAGTAAAGTGAGAAAGCTTTTACTATGAATGTATAGGAAACTAGAAGATATCATCGGGAAGAGAGGATTTGAGATGTTAGTTTTGAAATTCTCGATCCCCGGTGGTGACATATTTTCTATTTCTCTAGTGTTCTTTTCGAAACTAGAAGACCAAAACACTTCGCATAAGATAACATTCACGACAGCGACGCCTTTTCTGCCACCGGTGTTATTGAAAAAGTCTTAAACGGTAAACAAGTTCTTTTGTGGACAGAGTACGGGCTTCTTTGATTTGATAAATGCGGTTTATAAAGCGGCAAGATGAAAAGGGGATCTGGCCTTGGTTAATACCTTAAACGAATCCTCTGGATAGTTGTCATCACATGATGGGTTTTCAAGCAAATGCTGTTCTATTGCCGGGTCTGTTTGGGGATCTGTTGACTTGTCCTTAATACTCAACGAGTGAAGCATTACCACGATAGCTTGCAATTTTATGGAGCTGAGGGAGGCTCGAATCCACGATTAGTTAACCAACACCTCAATCAATTGGTCTTGCAGTGTCTAAAATTTATGGGCTCACGATGTCCAAGGTATTCAATTTTTAAATAATTTTCACGAATTTCAAAAATGGCGTTCGAAGCTGTCGGCAGCTCAATCAAAATCAAACGGATACTTGGACATGGATATGGCCTTAAATTACACAATACATCGTAAGGAGCTAATTAAGACTTATTTTAGCTATAATTACATGTCAGAGGTCTAACGGGGGAGAGGTGAGCAAGCAGTTCACTAGATAATCATCATACTTTCAGTGTCTGATGCTTCAATTCATATATTTTTGTGATGTTCTTTACAATAGTGCTTTTTGGCAAGGAATGGATGTATTATCTGTTCTTATTGATGACAAATGCTTTCCATAATGAGCGAGAGACGGTCCAACTGGGCTGTTGAGCCTGCTTCATGGCTTGCTTCTCTGCCCGGTAGCACAAATTGAGGGACGTCGCCCTTGGACGCCTCAGCTGCCCTTTATTTATTAGTTAGCCTGTTTGGTGGTTTTTCTGTTTATTTAAGGTAGTTTCAATGCCTGGCCCACTGCTCATCAGGGAGTCTTTGGTTGAGATTTTGCCAGCATTTCACCAGATAATCATCATACTTTCAGTGTCTGATGCTTCAATTCATATATTTTTGTGATGTTCTTTACAATAGTGCTTTTTGGCAAGGAATGGATGTATTATCTGTTCTTATTGATGACAAATGCTTTCCATAATGAGCGAGAGACGGTCCAACTGGGCTGTTGAGCCTGCTTCATGGCTTGCTTCTCTGCCCGGTAGCACAAATTGAGGGACGTCGCCCTTGGACGCCTCAGCTGCCCTTTATTTATTAGTTAGCCTGTTTGGTGGTTTTTCTGTTTATTTAAGGTAGTTTCAATGCCTGGCCCACTGCTCATCAGGGAGTCTTTGGTTGAGATTTTGCCAGCATTTCACCAGATAATCATCATACTTTCAGTGTCTGATGCTTAAATTCATATATTTTTGTGATGTTTTGTACTGTAGTTCAAAAGATGAAACATGAATTATTGTAACTAAATGCCTGTTGTGATTTAGCCACCCTGATAGACACGTGACATATCGGCTACAAATCCTACGCAAAACTGGCAACATTGACTTTATTTGCATAGAATCGGGGTTTCCTTAATCCACGATCTGTAAGTTTCGGAATACACACTTTTTACTGCGACTCACACAACAAACTGTTGGCATTGATTGTTGCCTTTGCTAGTTTCGCTGCCTGCAAAAATTACAGCCTATCGCTATAATTGCGCTCACAAGTCGTTTATAGACGTTACACCACATATACACGTAACTAAGAATTGGTAACCCCGACGTTCGTTCTTATGCTGCCTTTCCAAGTTTCACGTGTTATATCCTTTTCTTTTAGCTAAACCGGAATCAATGTGGAAGGATCTCCCTGTGTGCGAGGGTCATCCTGGGAACCTGGCAACTACTGACAATCATGGTGAACATTGTGCAAAGAAAGAAACTATCTTCTGCCAAAAGGGATGTACCAAGTAAGTATAATCACTTGAACACATATTTAAAGCTTAATTGATAATTATGTTCTTGGTTACGGTGGTCTTCCTTCCTGATGAAGGCTGCAAGTTCGTTATGGCCGTGTATATAGTGAAAGTCCATTTCTAGTTGCCTATATTCATAAGGAGTATTGGTATTAAGCGTTTGGAGGCATGTTGACCAAGTGATTAGTGCAGCTGCCTCATAATCCATCATCATCAATATCATCATCATGACGTAAGCCCCTGTGGAGGCCTTTGGTGCACCCACACATGAACATCTGTCTTCCATATCATGCAGTCTTGAGTTCTTTTCAGTACTTCCGTCAAGCTGATACCAGCCAATTGCTTGAAATCGTCACTTCACATTCTTTGAGGCCCTCATAATCCAAGCGTTATGAAATTCAGAGATCTGAGCTCCGGTCATGCTGTGATATCCTAGAGTAAGATATATCGTACCGAAGTGTTAAATTGGGACGTGGATATGATCGCACAGCACATAAATGTCGTGTGTGGCTGCACTTACCGAGGAGTTGACCAAGAAAATATTTAAGAACAGGCTGTGAGCTCGCGTTGTAAGCGTCAGTTGTGATTCGCCTTTGAGTGTTTAGTACAAGTAGAGCGCTTTATAAATTCAGTTTACTATTTGAAGAAGACGCATTTTAAACTGCATTGATTAACGATTTCATATTGTAAATGGGCTTTGCCAGCCACTGGTCACAGCAATCGCCAGAAGTGAAGGAAAAACCTTTCCGTAATTTTTTTTACAGCAACAGGAGTCTTTGCAAGCAGTATTTTTGCGTCTATTTCTTCTTTCTAACATGACAAAATACATGTTGGCAACGAGGACATAATAAACTTTAAGACAATGATAAGTATCTGTGTTTTATTTTCAGATGCTGCGTACACAAGTCAACGTGTAACCCTGACACAAAGAAATTCAGATGCCGTGTAAACTACGAAACTTCAGATGAGCCATGAACATACTACCTGAGGAGTTGAAAAGCAATTGAACTTTAGGAACTTTTAGCTACTTAAGATCGCAAACTGATAAAAAACGTATTACTTCGATGCACCACTGCTGTTCCAAAGACTTCTGTTAATTCTAAACGACTTTACAGCTCCTTCTCTGTCTTTTGATTTTCCCCTGCCTTATCGACATGTAAAATAACGAATAAGGGGTTTGCAGTTACTTTCCAGAGGGAATGTAACAACAAGGGCTGAAATACTGTCTTTTGCTTACTACAAAATATTGCCTCCGGGTGGAATCCCATTATTTAATCCTTGGTTGCCCATAAAACTAAAAAGAAATAGAGTTAAATTGCGTAAGTTGGATACGATGAAGTTTGGAAATGAACACTGCTTTGCATAAGAAATACAGATCTGGCCAAACCGAGATGGGGGTTATGTCCCGCCTTTTTTCAAAGCAAAGAAAGCATATCTAAAGGTTCTCAAACCTATGTTTTAAGCACTTTAAGTGTAGCCCAGATATTCCCAGAGAGTCGTATACTATTCATTTTACTTGCCCTAATCATGGGCCGCCCCCACGAATTCCCTGAATAGTGTAGTCATTTTGTGCCCATTTTCTGTTACAGTTTTGCTGACCCACTGACAGTAGTTGGTCATTACTGATTAGAGGAATGTGTTTGTATTTCATCACCTTAAATTTGCTTCAGAGGTTAACACTCCAAAGAAATCTCGTACTTATCGCCCATTATTTTATCGTTTCAATGGAAACCTTTAGGAAATTCCACTGTTATGACAGAAATCCCGCACGTTTGTTGTCTCAAGTGGTTTACCCCTCGATTCTACTGTGCCTCCATAGCCCCCATGTACCATATGATATAACACCCTTTCGTCTAATTTATTACCTGTAAGTTGTTTGCGTTTCTGCATTTAAAGACGTACTGTGCATCCTTGATTATCTAAACTCTGATTATCCAAACAGCTACAGTAGTTTAAGCCAGGATTTCCCAACGTTAGACCGTATTTTATTCCCCTCGCCTCACCAAAATTCAAGATACCCCCTGCATCCAAAGGAGTACAACCAGGGAATATCAAAGAGTTCTAACTTGCTTACAGGGTGTGAAAAAAAAATAAATTTAGTAGAGTAGGAGAAAAGCAGCAACATTATTTCTTGCTATAGTTGTTTGGTTCCAGTGTTTTGATACTAAAAAATTGGGTCATACTATTAGCTTTGTGACAAAATTTAATGTATGGGAAAGTTTGACAACTGGAAAATCTCCCCAGCTCAGTACACTTTGGACCCACCTAGTACTCCTTGCCTCAGACTGACCCTGGACCCCCGTTGGGAAACACTGCTCTAAGCAAACAATGATTCAATCAGCTTTTGAGAAAAGATAACATTTTTCCCGTTACCATTTAAATTTAGTGACGGTATGTTTTGAATATCTCGACGGTGGTTGCTTCCGTCCCGCATGCTACAGTATAGCTTTTGGAGGACTGGAATCGTACGATCTTTTCGAGGCATAAGTTAAGATTACTCAAATTCAACATGCATATTTTCCCTGGCCATCTTACTAATACTGTCCGCTGTTATGTTAAGAAGACAAAATATTGAAGGTAGAAAGATATTTAATGGAAAGGACAGTGCATAAAATTCTTCCAGACGTTTGTTTATCCAAAGGGCCCGTCCGCGTTTTACGTTCGTCCTGCTTTGATGATCAAGGATACGCAGTACTTAGTTTGAATGCAATACTCAACCATTTTAACACAATTGTATTTATGGAGTTAAAAATTTATGTTGTTAGTGATAATCAAGACTTTCCATGGGTAGAACCTGCTTGTATATTAGAAAAAATATAGAGTTGCAACCTAGTGATGAGTGTTCTTCGCCTGTGACTGGACTTCGTCTGTGTTTCTCAGCAAAACTCTCCCTTATTTATATGAAAGGGACGTACGTCTCCCCTAATTAATCATAATAGGCATAACTCTCCCCCATTTACTTTAAGGGGCGTAACTCACCCCTATTTAGTTGAAAGGAGAGCTCAACTCTCCCTTATTTTATTGCAATGGGCGTATCTCTCCAATATTTTATATTCCCTGATATTCCCTTGCTTCTTGAAAATTGCTTAACACCACCTTGTAAATCTTAGAGAAAATTGTGTGTGCGCAAATTTACAAATATCTTGAAGGCAGCAGGGCAAAATACGACAAACGTGGATTTCGAAAGAATTATTCAGTTGAATTAGGAATCATTGAACTCACAAAAAAAATAAGAGAGGCAATTGGCGAAAAAGTTTACCTTGGGAGTCTTTATCGACCTCTTAAAAAGCTTTTTTTGCAGCAGACCACATAATCCTTCTAGAAAAGCTACCATTTTATGATTTAAACAAACTTGAACTACAATGGCTTACAGTATGCTTTAAAAATAGGAAATATTTTGTAGACCTGACCAGTACGAAAACTGATTATGTCTAATTAAAGTGCGGAGTTCCACAAGGTTCAATTCGTGGCCTCATATTTTTATGTCCCAAAGATAACACTAAACAAAATACGTAGATTACAAAAGAAGACAATAAGAACAATATATGAAGCTGGAAGAACAGCAACCACTCTACCACCACTTATTAAAGACCAGGGAATTCTTAACATCTATCAGTTTTCAGATTTTTAACATTTATCTTGAAGTACACGGATCCAGCCCGTCATTCAAATAACACCAATGGACCAATCACATTGCGGGACGAAGGAATTTTTGCGCAAAATTTATTACGTCCGTCAAACACAAGGAAGTTTTGTGAGTGGCGTTCAAATCCTTGTAATTTATACCTCTCTTAGACGGATGATAGCTACCCAATTTTACGAGATCTTTCCTACAAAACCTTCAGAATTCAGGATTAACTCTCATAGAAACAATACAGTAAAGAATTGATTCGGAGCCGCGAGTTGTTGTTACTGATTTTAGATTAGAACGGACAAGGGTTAACGGCGTATTCATTAACCAAAAATCAAATGGATTTTGACAAAAATTTCAGTCCTTCAAAAACAAAGAACTATCAACTACAGAGAGTATATCTTGTGGTGATTTCCATTCTAACGGAAGGCACAACATAGTTATTTTGAAGGCATTTTGTTAGCATTTTATTCGTTCAACATGTTCAGATTACATAGCATTTTTCGTAGACGAGCAATTTGTCGAAAGGAAGGCAGGTCACGAGCAAACAATACTCTAATGTCCACTAAACTAAAACCTTCTAACAAGCAAAACCTCAATCCGCAAAGAAACAAATCAGTCACAAACTAAGTAAATTACCATTTAGATATTGCGTTGAGTAACGAATTCATTTAGCTAAACGTTTTTGCCCAACTACAGCTATCGTACGGAGTGGGTAAGAAGGCTCTTACGATGAATTTATAGGAAACGAGAAGAGCAAAACACGTCGTAGAAAATAACAATCACGAGAGCAGCACCTTTTCTTACAACACGTAAGTTGTACACAAATTCTTTTAATCTACATTAAATTCCTCCCCTGTACATTTCTGCTCTGTATATTCCTCCCCTGTACATTCCTCCTCTGAGGTACGACCGTAGCAAAACGTGTAACAACTCAATATAAGTTAGGAAAGAAATCAATCAACGACATCTGTTACATCAAGATTGTGATGTTGAATCTATTCAATTTAGTTGATTGTATACAAATGTCAAAAGACACATCCAGTACAATATATTTCATTTCTGTTTGCAGTTGTCTTCCATCTTTTCTTATAATTCAAATACTCTATTTTAAACTATACGTCATTATGAAAATATAATAACCTAAGTTCTATCAAGTATTGAAAAATGCAAGGAAGAATTAAGTGGTAAACATGGTAAATTCTAAAAATAAACCATAAAAAAAATTTTAAAAAAACCAGCATGTTCCAAAAGTAAATTGGTAAATTCCAAGAATAAATCGGCAAGTCCCAAAAATAAATCGAAAATAATTTCTCCAAGAAACCAATAAATTTCAAAAATACACGAAAATTCTTAAAATATACCGGTGAATTTCAAAAATAAGCGGGTAAAATCCAAAACTGAACCCGTAAATTCCAAAAACAAACCAGTAAAGTTAAGGAATTAACGGTGAATTAAACCCAAAAATTGGTAAATTCTAAAAATAAATCGGTAAATTTCACAATACGTAGCGGGCGTTGGAAAGGCGTAAGGGTGGCCTTAAAACGCCTTCAAATTTAATGAGCAAGATTAAAGGAACCAATCAGTTAACGTACTTCCTTGCAGCTATTTATTCTAATCCAATGTTTCCAAAAATGGCCGTTGTTGCCTCCCGGGGCCAAACGCTTTGAAAGGAGGCAATAATTTTAGTGTTAATCGCAGTTAAGTGGCAGAAAAGGGGCCGAAAATGCAGCTATACGCCCTCTTAAGGGACGGCATTCCAAAAAGGCTAGGAAGCACTGTTCTAACCAGTCCTGTAATCAGCCGGTGACATCAGGGGAGAGTATTGACTGCATTAACGGGGGTTGGGGGTTGGAAGAAAACTCGTTTATTTTCACATTTATTTCGTTTTTAGGCATCAGCAGATTTTCCACGGGGCCGAAGAAATACTAAGGAGGTAATGAGCTAACATCTCCCTTGCCCGACACGCCCGTATGTACTAAATTTTCTCACCAAATTTTTAATAAGGTGAAATTTTTTAATGGCAGAATTCGATGCATTTATACATTACATAATCACTTTCTCCTTTGTTTTTAACCCCTTTTCTTTGTAATTAATTGTAATCAATTGATAGGCACCCTACAATATGGAAGAATGTTGACGATGAAGCAATAGCAAAAGAACAAGTTAGAGGTGCACTTAAGAGGATTGAAACGGGTAAAGCTTCTGGCCCAGATGAGATTTTTACGGAAAAGCTGAAAGCAGACGGCGATATAGGAGTAGACAGGTTGGCCAATATTTGAACCGCATTTATGAACCGGGCGAGATTCCTTCAGATTTATGCAAGTCGGTACTTATCGCATTGAAAAAGAATCCGAACAACAGAATGCGAACTTCATCGTACTATTAGCTTAACTTCTCTCGTTATCAAAATATTACTTAGAGTGTTAAGAACCCGTATGAAGCGTGCTACGAGACATAAAATATCCCTGATTTGGTGTGGATTTGTGAAGGGTAAGGGCTAGAAATGCGATAATAATGAGAACGCTAGCAGAAAGTGGTATTGAAAACAAAAGGTATGTTTATGTGAGTTTCATACATTTCACCAAGGCCTTCGACAGGATAAGGCATAAAATACATATCGAAATGTTACAGGAGTTACATATAGATGGCAATGACATCCGCCACATACGTTATATATAATGGGACCAGAAAACTATCATGCGAGTTTAACAAGATCTGGAAGTGTGCAAGTCAACTCGAAGGAGTTAGACAAGGGTGTGTCTCTTCTCCAGAATTGTTTACTTTACACAGTGAGAAGATTCCTACGATCTTAGAGACGGGGAAGGATTGATAATTAGTGGTCGGAAAATCAACATCTGCTACGCTGACGATACTGTTTGCTAACTCTGAACAGGAACTCAAAGAACTCTTGAATATTGTGGTAAAGGAAAGTAAAGAGAGAAGTTTAACGTTAAATAGCAAGAAAACAGTATGTACGGTAATATTGGGCGCCACAGTGATTCCTAAATGTGTACTGAAGATGGGAAGTGAAACGGTTGCGCAAATTTAAAAGTTTAATTATCTTAGTGGTTGGTTAACATTGGATGATAGATCGGATACTGATAAACGAAGTAGAATAGTACAGGCGAGGCAGAATTTTATAAGAACGGAAAGGGTGTTAAAAAGAGTAAAATTGAGTTTGTAAAGCGGTGCAGAATATTGAAGGCGAATGTTTGGTCGGTATTATTATATGGCTGTGAGGCATGGGCAGTAACAC
>JAAAKM020005526.1:0-11019 GCA_010016025.2 Alatinidae sp. Z8VKAUB7J3 | reverse complement strand
ATAGTATAGTATAGTATAGAACAGTGTAGAACAGTATAGTATAGTATAGTAAAGTATATAGTATAGTATAGTATAGTATAGTATAGTATAGTATAGTATAGAATAGTATAGTATGGTACGGTATAGTATAGTATGGTATGGTATTATGTGGTATAGTATAGTATAGAACAGGAACAAGGTTCTAATCTCTGGGCCATATAAGCACTGCCCATGAAGCCATACCAGCGAATGCATCTGCAGGATTTAAACATTCTTTTCAAGAAACCCTTCCTCCTAAGATATGCAGGCAGTCTTGGTGCTAACTTTTGTCTTTCTCCAATGTTATCTTCTGTGCACTGTTCATTCTTGCACTAGATTTTACAAAACTAACTTTTTATTACAGGTATTCATCAATTTATTTTCAAATGTCGAAACATTGTATCGATGGTCACAAATTTTATGGCGTATGGAAGATACAAGATATACAAAGAAAGTTGTCGCAAGAGATCCTGGCGCCACCGTTTCTTGCCAATATCACAACCGCATGATGAAACTGAAAGTAAAACTGCATCAATTCCTCGTTCGACGTTGGATACCGTCAAGTATATCCTTTCAGTGGCTGATAATTCATCTCACTCTCCTAATTTGACTAAGCTGGGCCAGGATTTTTATAAAATAGCTAGAAGAAACTTGGTAAGTTTATCACCCAGATATTTTTCTTGCCATTATCAATTGAAGTTATAAGGTAGTCAGTCATCAAGCGTGGGATTCGTCAAGGCTGCGTCTTGTCGCAATATGTGTTCTTACTCTTCACCGAAGTCAATGCGTAGCTTTGAAACAATCAGGTTTTAAAGTAGACGCGAAGTCAGCTTCAGTACAATCCAAGACGCCGATGACACGATATTGATTTGAAATCCTAATGCACAGCTGAATGGTGCGTTGGAGTAAAGTGAGAATAAAAGCTAAATGTAAACGGAGGGAGTGTTTCTGCCCTGCGGTCTCAGAGAAATCCCCAAAGCAACTATCCCAACCAGCGACTTAAACAAAAGGGCTGAAACAAGCCATACGTTTTCCATACCTTGGCAACTTGATAACACGGGATTGTTGAGGTGATGAAGGTATCACCAGGAGAATCTCAATGGTAAAGAAAGCTTGTAAATACATATCAAAAGCCATTTTGTCGAGATCATCCCTGCATGTAAGAAGTCTTTGATGCTATGTGTGGTACACTTTATGTTCGCTAGCGACACATGAGCCATCTGTTGCACTATGACCAGACAGCTTTAGCGGGAGGATAAAAAGAAGGGAAGAGGCACACCAGGGTTTCCGTAGGTAGTTTCAATTAGCACACAAATAATATTGCATTGATAGACTGCTTGAGACAAGATCAGGATCGAGAAGATGAAAAACTTAAGTCCTATGTCGACGCTAACTGATATGGGGATAAAATGGAAGAAACACGCAAAGAGTTTACGCAAGAAAGCTACCAATGTAATTTTTTGTGTTGATATCAACAGAAGTTTAACTTTGAATTCTTTTAAGGTTATAATGGAGTATATGTTTCCCTATACTAATACTCCTTGGGTGAATTAGGTGGTTAGTTGTAAACTCTTCCAGTTCATCAATATTTTTTATGACTCTATCGGTCTCTGCACAACCTGTGAAACACTATTTTATTACATTTTCAAGTCGGAACACTTATTTGAAGTGAAGACTTCTTCTCTGTACGTTGTTAACCACTCACCGTAGCAAGAACCCTATGTTAGGAACAGAAAACGAACATAGAAATATAGCTATTGAATGTTCAGTCAATATCGGTAATTCCTAACGTGATGTATGACATTTCAGATATTTGTGTAACAAGTATTAGATACGTTTGATGGTATTTGCCTCAATATCGATGACCAACATCTATCCACCCTGAACGAATTACTTGTCGATTAGCAAAGTATTTGTGAATGACTCACTATAACGTAGCCATTTTTCGTATATCTTACCCTATTTACGTGCACTTGCTGCAATAAATTTCCTAGCATAGGCGTCGGAACCGGGATAGGGGCACTGGGTTCATGGCTCCTTCACTTTTCCAAGAAACGAATTTGCCCCCCCCCCCTTTGGCCTATCCAACAAAATATAGTAGTTTTGTTAGTTTGTTGTTGGATATTGAAACAGTACTCTTACATGTATCATCTCAATGCATATCGTGCACTATTTACCTTGCCTTGCTTATGTATTGTAGTTCAATAAACATTTGGACGGCATCCCCTTTCCCCCTTTTAGAACCGTTCCTGTCGTTGTTCTCTACGCATACAAGGCTTCACGTTGTTGGCGAAATCTCTTTAAATCAGATTTTATAGTAGCTGTCTGAAAAGCTTCTACGCGGGACTTTACTTGTTGACTTATGACAACTTGAACGTAAACTTTAGTTTAAGTGATGAGGAGATTGAAACCTTGGACCAGTCGCTTCAAGTCCCACCTTGACGAGCAATTCTTTGTAGAGGTTTGAAAATGAATGCCGCCAACTATGATGTGATTTTCGATGAATTTCAAAGAGTACACTATGCTGTAGTTTAACTTCCCTGGTATTTTAAACTTTGATTTTACGCTGCTGCAGTTTTAACGCCTTGCACAAAAAGGGTAAGGTTTACCAAGAAATCATTATTGCACGTTGGAAACTCTATTCTCCAAAGCTTTAAGTAATAGAATTTTCTAACAAATCACTTTACGAGGCTGTGCAAGATTACCTAGGGCAAGGCGTTAACACTGCTGCGGGGGTGTCCCTTGCCGATGCATTCCGCCCAGTGTATTTGCATACTAACTTGCTTAACCCGTCGCGAATTTGTAAAGATGATGTCAATTTATTTACGTTTTTTGTAGCAGGGATTTATTAGGAAAACATGTTTGAAAATACCACTATATCTTCCACTCGTGATAACAAAGTAAAGTAGTTGGCAGCTTATTGCCTCCAGTTTAGTTGGTGGATTTGGTAACGGATTGATGGTCCACTAAAACATTTCACCGTCTGCTAAATTAAGATTTTATGGAAGCAATTTCAAACTTTGCATCGGCAACAGAGGAGACGTAAAGTGGACGTGGTATTTTATGTAGTTACTGTTCAATTTTAAATCAAGGAATGTAGCTGCAACAGCTAGCGCAGTCTACAGAGCGAAGTACTTTGACGGGTCTGTTTATCTTTGCTTTTAATAGATATATTCTTTGTTTTCCGCCAGTTTAAAATGGATGCTGTCTTTATATTGTCTAATTATGAAATATCTGGATGTCTTGGTACACAAAAAGCATATTACGAAGCTGGCGCTCTCTTAACATCAGGAATGTTTGGAGTAGTTGATGCTTCGAAGGTAACCTATAACCCGGTTTGTATTATTTGACATACCGATGCCTGGCAATGCTAGGTGATTCCTTTTCATGATTGGTATTGTACCATTACACATTTGTTTTTCGTGCAATTTAATGTCTGGTAATGTTCCTTGCTACGCCTTGTCATTTCTTTTCTTGCCTTGCCATGTTTTTGGCAGTAATGTCTTTTATTCCTGTATTATGCAGGCCGATGCCCTTCTACTCCAGTTCATGGCCTGTCACGGCTTTCCATGCCCTCCATCCCCTCCATGTCATTGATGCTTTCCATGCCTTTCATGTCATTGATGTTTTCCATGCCTTCCATGCCTTCCATGCCTTCCATGCCTTCCATGCCTTCCATGCCTTCCATGCCTTCCATGCCTTCCATGCCCTCCATGCCTTCCGTGCCTTCCGTGCCTTCCATACCGTCAAACACTTTTACTGCTATCCAAGCGCAATTATTTAAGTTTGAGTTCCTTGTAGGAATTTAAGCTAGTTTGATTCAGTTTGATTCAGTTTGCTGCACAGTATACTGCAGCATGAGGCCGCCCCCTCCTTCCCTCACAGCTTTATGGCTCCATTTTGCGCGGGGGGGGGAGGGGGGGCACCGATTCCTGGCTCCTCTTATTGATGCTAGGAAAATGTGTTGGTTTACTGTTGGTTATCAGTGCTTGAGCATTATTAAAACGGAAAGGCAAATGTCTTTGTCTTTGTGTTAATCGAAGGAGTTCAGCTCGTTCACAGTATACGAGAGTAAATAATGGTATACCTTAAGTCAAAGAGCTCAAGTCAAAGTGACAACAAGACACTGAGGTTTATTGTCAGTTTCTGTGATGGTATTATGATAATGATAAGAAAGAAAATGCTTACTTCATTTGCCATTTCCCTCGCAATTTTTTATTAGTTTCTGTTGATTAATAGATGCTGATGATTAATAGATAAATATACGAATTTGATATTGAAAGCCTCATTCAGTAATGTACGTAATATTTATGCAGATTCACTTGACCGATGAAGTAACAAGCCCCACCAGGCTATTTGACAGTACTGTCTTACAAACACAAAAGGGTTTACAGTTAATGATAACAATTATTTCTTAATTGAGCCCTTTATTGTCAGCCTTTATTAAAATAAAATTATTGTGATTGATTTTATTATCTCATGGACAGGCATTTCGTTATCAAGTCATAGCAGCTATGAATGGGAATGGACTTGCTCAGCTGGCGCTGGGATATAAGTATCAGATTGGGAGTGGCGGTACTAAAAAGTGTCTCCACGCAGCAGCAGGTACGTGTTACGTTTATGTTCATTAAGCACGATAAATTGTTTTCGGTTCCTCGTCACATGCCATTTAAAATTGTTGTTGATTTGTGAGTCTCTGCAGGTTGTTTGCCCATAGTATATGTCAGACGTCTTGTCATTACGAGAGAGCAAAGCAGTTGAGACAAAATCTGGTAATTTTTAGTTAATCTGTGCCCCCATCCCCCCACACACTCACACACTCACACACACTCATCAATAATTTCATTTCATTTCATTCATTTGAACTAGTATAGATAAATATAGGTAGTGAATACGCTTTAGGGTGTAAGCGGATTCTCGTTGCCCACAGAGAACAAGCCTTGTTTAATGAATGCAGCTTCTTGAGCAGCAAGGTGAAGTTGAGAAGGTGTTTTTGTTCATACCCTAAAACAATCCTTTTGATAATTATGGGAACATGTTGGGTTGAAGTAAATTCCAGAAATTTCCCTTTCATTCAATCGATTTTACGTTCAGTATATACCATAGTTCTGAATTGTTTGGGTGGTTATGAATATCGTAGCCCTTTCAGAAATTGAATCCAAATTCTTACACAGAGGGATCTTAAACGGTCAACATGTTAAGAAAAACGCTAGAGACCTAAAGCTATTTATTACCACCTGGACTCGAACCCATGACCCACGTATTTGCAGGGTGTGCTCTACCGACTGAGGTAGGGGGTCTGTTATTGTTACTGTTACTGTTATTTTGGTTTTTTACTATTGTTTTCAGGGTACTTGAAATCTGCGGCAATACTGAGCAAATATTTAATCGAGAACGAAAAATCTGAAGTACACGTGAGTAGAGTATTCATTGGTTTTTATTATGTACATTCTGTCGGTGTTAGTTGATGATGATGGTACGGATCAAAACGAATGCGAAATTAACAAATTAACATTAAAATTTGTTTAAATCTTCTATGGTGCTGGCTGGGGTACTTTTAAAAGGTCGTCATTAGATCCGATTTCTAAAAGATCTCGTGTAAATAAATGTCATTTTAAGTACTTTTCTTACATGATCCCCAATCGTTCATTGTACTTTCTATTAATGTGTTGAGCATTTAGGACTTTTGTCACTATTTTGCACGCTTCAGCTAAGATAGCATTGTATTGATACCGATACGAGTCATTGCTTTATCAAATTTGTATCGAATACTCGTGTGCAGGACTGTAGCTTCGATCTTGTATTCACGCGGATCACTTACAGATCAAATTGCGATGAGTATCCTGGAAACGAAATAAATAAAAGTATTGCAAAAATGCCCGAAAGAAGCAGCGATGTACCATATTTGTATCGTTTAAAGCCAAAATAGGGGTTTTGTTGCGCAGTATATTTACGCAATCTTGTAGCTCGTGGGGTATAAACCCCCCCCATCCCCCCCAAACAAATCCCCTGTCATTATACTCATAGATGACGTGTTGCTTTGTCTCACCTGTTGTCGTACGAAGACATGTTAATGCCATTAAACACGTCCTAGTTCCATAACGTTTAACTGCATTGCATCCACTATTTTAGAAAATGCTGAAGGGAGAGGTTTTCCAATTGCCCTCCTTTAAAGAGATTTGAGCATAGTGGCTTGATCAAGACTCCAGTAAGCAACTTTTTCTCAACACAATCTCATTTGTTTCTGTACGTGTTTCTGGTACATCCACTGTACTTTGCTTTTCTCAACAGACTCATTCGGAGCTTATTAGACTGGATGAAGCGGATAAAGTTGCAGGTTTTAGGGGAGCCAAATCGGATGTTGTGAAGTGGCTGTCGCAACAAGCTGCCAGAGGATCAAGTGAAGCACAGGTTACTACTTTTTATTTTTGCTAGAACAATGTATTTTTTTTCATATGAAGTAAAATAGATTTTGGAATTCTAATGCTGTAGAATAAATACAAACACTTCCTTGGCACTGTTCCTACCCGGAGTTAACTTGTATTGATTGCGACTACAGCGTCTTTCTTGTTTGGAAGGCTTGGTAGCACTTATGTCTTTCGCAAAATATGGTGATCTCTGGCACACCATTTTTTGGAAGATTAGCTCTTTCTCGCTTTATCTTTCTAAAATCCTCGTCGCTTTATTTAAATTAAGTAAGAACGTATTGTGATTGGATAGTTTAACACAAAATATCGTATATTGGCCAAAATCCTCCACCCAATGCCAGGAAAACGTAAATTGGGGAAACTGCAAAGAAGTGGGCAAACGTGCAAAAAGACCCTAGTCCTAATGGAGCGATTGAAAGTGCTTCAATGAATTGTAATTTCTTGTTTCTTGATGAGCAAACAGTAGTAATGTCAAGATAAAATCAGTTTGAAACGTCCGGGGAAATACTAATGTGAAAAAATTGAGATAATTTAGAACTTATCAGGAATGCGACACGTGGTTGAATTTGAAAGAAGACGAACGCCCTGCGCAGAATCGAAGCTTACTTCTAAAGGGGTTGCGCTGGTCTGCCAATTATATAAAGAATTGGATAGGATATAAATTCGAAGCTAAGAAAAATCCGTTTTGCGGGTTTCTCGGAGGAGACACAGTGATGAAATGGATGACGAAGATAGCAATGTCAATCAATTCAAACCTTTACATTTAAGACTAGTGAAATAATTGCAAAGCCTAATCGTTGGTTCAAGATGGAGTTAAAACCGTCATACCTTACAAAAAGACTTCACCATTGGAAAGCTATAAAGAAACCAAACTGTCATCCTATAAACATTTAGCACAGAAACAATATATGAGTGAAATTCAATAGAATTAAATAGAACTACTAAAACAGTCTCCAGAATGAGCCAATAGAATATTTAAGACTTAGGAGACTAAATACGTTTCACGTAACGACTCAATTAGTCCCATTATGCCAATGAGAGGAACACCTACTCATAATATTGCGCGCTAGCTGCTCTTCTGTATTAAGCCATACTTACTAACCACATACAAACACCAACTCAAGTCATTGACGAAAGCCAGAAAATCGATACCTCATTTTATCATATATTTGTTAAAGACTTGTCACATCAATCTTGCCTGGTGATTGATACTCCCCGGAAAACCTTGAGTGTGATAAAGCAAGGTCAACAAACGTGTAATTAGTTTATATAGCCATGGGATTTATTGAACATATGTTACTCTCCTTATTCCACAGGGTAAAATAGCTGAGATTTTATTCCATGGCCATCATGGTGTTGATATCAACAGGAATCAGGCAATTGATTTTTACCGGCTTGGGGCAAACCAAGGGGATCCAATGGCACTATATAACCTCGGGGTACTACACTTGAGGGTGAGTTGATTTATACTTAGCAAACGTGGATCGTTTTCCATTAGCTTCACTGCTTGCAACAATCAGCGCGACTTCTTAATAAACTGACATCAGTAGGATTACCTGTCTGCATCATGCGGTGTCTACAAATGCGGTATTTCACTATCCTTCTTCCTTTTTAATTCTTTATTAACCGTATGGTCACTGTTGATAATAGTTTATGTTTCACTGCAACTCTTCACTTTGTTATATACCATTGTCAATTAGTTCAGTGTCAAGTGTGAGCATTGGTAAGTGATAGTAGAAATTTCTCCTCGTGTAGAAGCATAACAAAACAGCAGATATTTGATAACCAGCAGATAAGTTGTTTGATTGTTTACAATAATTATCATGGGGCGAGTTTTTTTATCGTGTTCTGTTTTAGGAAGTAAGAAGTACAAGCTTGATTGTATTCCATAGTGTTTCATTTACACGTGTGGTGGTAGGCTTTACTTGAAAAATTATCTTCGCGTTAAGGATTCGCTCCCTGCCGTGTCTGGCAATACCAGTAAACTGTTCATTGTACTGTTTAAAATACAGTTTGAGCTCTGTGATCATCGTAGGCTTCTTGTAAGAGTACATCTGACTGATGACTGATAGGCAGCTTAAACAAATAGCGCCACAAATGTATGTATATTCGTCTACATAAGCGCAGCCACTTGAAGCAATAAAGCACTTATGCGGGGAACGATGTGTATTGCAGGAGCTGAGTGGGACGTCACTTGATCACTGACCACTTGGAGCATCAAGGTTTTAATTATTGTATAAATTACCACTCCACAAGTTATTTTGATGCTGGTTCCTGAATACGTATGAGCGACGCCACTCAATTTTGATGACCTTATGAAGCTGATAATAATATGTTGGAATTAATGCTAGCAATTGTGGAAACGCGAACAACAGATTTGACGAACCTGGGAACGAAAGATAGACGAGTAAGCAAAATCACAGTAGTCTGCAGCAAGCGGAAAGCAGTTTATCGATTATTTCACCAGAATGAGTTTATAAACTAACCGCTCTTCAAAGAATAATGAGGAAAATGAATTAAGAGAAAACAAATTCTGTTTAGATATAACCCGTACCTGATATGAAATGATCACCACAGACACGAATACGCAAAGTTTTTTCATCGGGTAAATCTGCACGTGAGACGTTTTTCAACAACAGGTCCCTCTGCTCCTTGGACAGCTTTTCATCCAGCTTCTCTTGATCGGCATTCTTTATAATCCTCGGAATCCTAAAAAATACCCTTCCCTTATTGTGTTTAGCGTTGTTTTCGCAGCCGAATACAGCACATAAAGTAGGCATTGCTGTCAAAGCGAGCGAGTATCAACTACCAATAGAAAAAGCACATCACAGTAACTGCGCACACTCAGGGAAGCATCGCAGCAACTCATCATCCAAGATGGCGAGGGATGAAATTTAGAATAATTGTGACATCACATGCACACCGTCTATTAGAGATGAACTCAGATTGAAACGTATAATTAAACTGTAATTATTTAATTTAGATGTGTTTGAAATCGGATTTAAATTTGCTGTATGTCTAATGTCCGAAGCCCGTTTCTTTAGAGCATTCTGGACACTATTGATTTGTATTTTGGTTATTTTGCTTTTATTATTTTTATTAGTGTTTGTCACCTATTCCAACCATCATCAGTTCTGTAATATGTAATTTATGTCTTTCAGGGTCTTGAGGTCGAGAAGAATGAAAGTAAAGGGGTAGAATTATTCCGCAGGTCTGCAGCAAAGGTTAGAAGTCTTGAATGTTCTCTTGTTTCGTTGATGTCAAACACCAACAAACCGCTAGATTGTATTTGATGGTATCAAGTTCTTATGGCCTGGGACAGAAAGTATTAACTGTTGTAGTAAATATTAAGTGAATCTATAGAATTGGTAGTCAAACCGACTGAGGTTTTACACAGCAGAATGGTGAGAGTACTGAGATGAATCATGAAATATGCGGAAACTAATAAGAAACGTAACTAGAATAATAATGAATCTACTAAATGAATGCTTACAGCAACAACAACCATGGAGGACGAAAAAAAACTAGTAATGAAAAAGTCACATGTCTTCACACATAAATAGAACGCATGGTAACAATCAAATCAGGGTAACAACGTAGGTGCCCTGTTTTATGAACAAGGAGGCAGGATTTTGTAATTAGTTATATTCTTTAAATATCTCAGATTTCGAATTCAGCTTCAACAAGATGACTATACATCAAGTGGTTTATTTCGAGCGTTGGCATTCGATCCCTGAACAAAATTTCTAAATAGAATTATCAGTCAATTTTGCTTAGGTGAAATTTAGATTAGGGATTGCGTGATCGATTTTCTGAAACCTTCTTATTGGATGAACAACTTCACGTGATCGTTTTTGAGCATTGGCGAGACGATGACCGCCCCGGTTAATCATTGACTTGTTTTCCATTAAATGTTTTCCAGGTCGGCAGGGTCGTCAAGTTCAACAGAGTTCGACTCTCCCGGCTCGTACGATTCGTGTTCGGCGATGGTCACAGTCTACGTTAAGACTTGTTTCCATGAAATGTAGAAGATTGCGCCGATGGTCATCGCTAGACGCAGGCAGTCGCTGTCAGAATTTGTCTCCCTTAGGATTTAATGGGAACTAGGCTTAATTTGTGTGACCTCTCTTTACCGAAAATATATAAATTTTAGAATATTCCTACAATTTAACTTTTGCTCCCGGAGAAACAATAAAATGCCCCCAAACTAGACATAGTTCAAGAAAAATGGGAAGTTATGTGAAAATATTATTGGAATTTTGGGCTTACCATCTGCGCTTATTATTTATATTGCATTTTTGCCATCGACTCTGGTTAAGTGTGTCTTATAATAATGGACTCTGTTCCAAATTCTCTCAGAAATTTATTTTGTAAAATAGCGGCTGCCCAGTGCAAGTTCTTGCCCAACAGACTACAAAGTATGTCTGAATATACTACTGGCTATTAAGCATTATAGGAAAATTATGCCTTAGCACCCCGATCCGAAAGTCTTACTGTGGCCCTCCACTCAGAGGGCTTGAGATCTTGATCGAACCCAAACGAAACTAGCTGGCTCAAATTCCCAACTGAAACC
>JAAAKM020005520.1:0-11021 GCA_010016025.2 Alatinidae sp. Z8VKAUB7J3 | reverse complement strand
ATATATATTTCAGTCTGACAAACCATGCGGAATGTGAAACCTAATATAACTGCACTAATTTGATTCAATTATTATTACATTACATAGTAATGCATTGTATATATACTGCAATATATACTACAATATATACATTCATACAACATGAAATTTTGGCTTCCCAATACCATCTTTTGAAATCGTATGGACGCAATTTCGTGCTTTGAGTAGGTCATGGAGACGTTTTAGGATATATAACCAATAAGTATTATAAAAAGTATAAAAAAAAAAGTATTATAAGTCGTAGAGGCCCATGGCACCGTATATTTGCAGGGTAGGGATTATCTGAGTAATGGCGAAGGCCAGTGTTTGGGCACTTCAAGGCATAATTTGCGAAATATAATGAGCAGTAAGAGCAACAGAAATTTGGACCTAAATAGAGGCACTCAAGTGATGTGCATTGAGAAAGAGAAGAGACCTTAGGTACCTCAATTTTAGCAGGCTATAAAGAAACGTACTAAAAATAATGTTAGGATAGGCGATGCATATAGATCTATCAGTACGTTTGGTGATAGAAAGTACAGAATATACTGAGAGAAACCCCAATCTACCTTAATGGTTTATCCTAAGATCCGAAATGTCAACTTTTGTTTTTTTGAGATTAAGAAGTTGAGGTATGATTATTACAAATATTTCATATAAAACAGAAAACACTGAAGGAAATCTACCCCAACAAGATCACATATAAGGAAAACAAGATGCACACCGTTTAAAAGATTGAAGAGAGACAAGAGTAGTACAATACGTTTTGGCATGACTTGTTAACTTGCAGAACCAAACAGTGTTCAGCATTTCCAGCATTTCTCAATTTTATTGTTTCAATGAAGCACCACCATGGTTGGTGCCAAAGGCCCAAAAAAAATTTTGGAAATTGGCAGTTCTAGATGGGCAGAAAATTACCCACCCACCCCATTTGTTGAATAAATGCATTGCCCCTCCATCTGCCTTCCCCCCACCATTTCCGCTCCAGATTTGCCGTCCCCCTGAGCTGAAAATTTTATTCCCCATCACCAACTTCCTGGGGGGGGGGAGGGGGGAGGAAGCTATGATTGCTGTCACATTATATCATTACTAATCTGTAAACCTAAGCACATTTGCACTCATAAGGGTCTGCTACTAAAATGATGAAATGCACTATTACGGTGCTTGCCGTCCCCATAATGTGGGGCGGTAGTATGACTATGAACACGTCCGCTGGGTAGAGGCTTCGAAGCACTTAACATGCACATCTACAAACATTGTATCTAAATATTGTTTTTCTTCAACAAGTAGTGAAAAAAGCCTGAACTGTAATATGACAAAAGCTATAGAAAATGTCGCTAGCTTTAGCATGTGACTTGTCTTAGGCGTTTAGTGGCATCTGGTGAGATATACGACCTTGAAGTCATGAGAAGAATTGGTATCGAAACACGGCATTAAGGAACATGAATAAAAAGTTTCCTGACGCGAAAATGTAATGACCAGCTACAATTAGACCATTAAGATGCTATATATGGGCAAAAGAATAAGGGCAAAAGAATAAGGGCAAAAGAATATGGGCAAAAGAATAAGGGCAAAAGAATTTCAAGACGTAAGCAAGAGTGCAGAAAGAATGATTTCTGAGCAAAATTCTAAAAGTCTTCTCCAGAAAAAGTCCAGCTGGAAGAAAATTTTACAAATGAGCTTGTATCAAAAAAGTTTTTTTAATGGAGGAAAACACTACACAAATACATTACTTTGGAAATCAATGACAAAGACACAAGGAATAAATAATTACTGTACATTAACACACTCTTGATCATGTTAGGTTTCTTCCATATTGAAGAGAAAAGACCTGAAAAAAATAATAACGGGCTAAGGTCATAGATAACAAAATGATCTGGTAAAAGATCGTCAACCATTCCCTTAAGTAATTCTCATGCTTTGCTGTCATGGTCCAGCGAATAGTTCACTTGCCTTCTATGCTAGAGGGTACGTACTCGACTCCCCGAAGGAATATTGGTAACAGCAGGAAGGGCATCGAGTCTTAATGCGCTCTAAGCTACAACAAAAGTTCCATATATGTGGACACCGACCTAGCCCATGTAATGGGGAGTGCACGGCATAAAACTGCAACATCATCATTACCCACTTTTTATACTGATTTCAAACCCCTTCTACTTGGAAATAGAACCTACTAAGTTCTATAACGATCCAATGAATATGCACTTCGGATTTTTATCATACCTTGTAAAGTTAACTTCTTTTCTAATGGTTTGCGGATATAAATTAGCCTATTGTGTTTCCTAGCCTTAGTGATCTTTTCATGCCTTTATAAAGATGCTTTTAAAATATTATAAATGGCACAATAACCAACCCATGAGATTCAACAAGCAAGATCAGCTCCATGCTGGCCCCGAGCTGATATAAATGGGAGTGTTGCATGTTCGGGTGGATATACATAACAGCGCAAAACATCTGTTCCAAATTAAATGTTTGAAAACAACAATACTATGACCACTTGTCCCTGGCAGTCATTACGTGGGCAAGGGGTGCAATAAATCCAGTGGCAGGAGTGCTGTACATAGAGAGTAGGAGAGAATAGAGAGGTTACGGTTTGTCCTTTAAATGTGGGGACGTTGACAAGAACAAGAAATAAAGTGCCGAAGATCTTAGCTAGAAGCAGAGCTGACATATTTTGTATTCAGGAGATGCACTATGAAGCAGTGGCACAGCAAACATACGCACGGAGGATCATAATAATAAGTTTGGGTACAGTGGCAATAAAGTAGGCGGGAATGAGCTTTTTTGTTAAGTTAGAGTAGGTGGATTCCCAGCCACTAAGCTATGCACACCAGCTTAACTTCGTGCCACTCCCATGCCCAGATAAATGGGGAGGGTTGCCCGTCAAGAAGGGCATCTAGGCTGCAAAACTTCACCATTTTCGATCTAATGAGATGTTTCCAAACAAAATAGACCTCAGTCCCTGGCAGCCCTTAAATGGGCGGAGGGCGCGAAGAATCTCCGGGCAAAGTGGACATAAAAAAATAGCTGGTGGAGTGGTCAAGGTCTGTACAGTAAATGTCCGATCATCAATTGGAAGAAGCAGAGAGGCTGTAGCTTTGTTGGCTAAGAGGAAAGATGACGTATGTTGTCTCCGGGAGGTAAGGTACCAAATCAGGTACAACAGTCGGAAGTAATGAAGAAAAATATAAATTCTAGTAAATTGGAGGATCAGAGAAGATCAAAGGTGTTCGAATTATGATAAAAAATGGCAGATGGCAGAAAACGTTATTGAAGTGAAGCAGTATGGCGAAAGAATAATAAAGGCTCAAAAGATTATAGGAAGGAAAGTATAGAACATATTTGGATGGTAGGAGGTGATATAATTGCGCATGTTGGAGGAGCCTATTCTGCATATGAAGACGTTATGGGCAACTATAGTTACGGAAGGAAAAGCAATGAAGATGAAGTACTGTTGGACATGTGTAAGTCTCATGGTTTACGTATTCTGAATACATACTTCAGGAAAGAAAATGACAAACTAATTGTTTACAAAAGTGGAAACAGCAGCACACAGATAGACCTACTGTTGATGACAAAAACAAGTGGCATTGTTTGCATGGATTGACAAACTATACCAGGAGAAGACTGCCTCACTCGGCATAGACCTGTGCGTGCAACTATCAATATCACCGACTTCACTAACAGAAATCATAAAGGGAAGAAGAGAATAAAGCTGTGGAAACTGAGGATGCTGACGTCAGAAGTAAATGTCAAGTCAGGTTCGTGAAGAGCATGGAAGGACCCAGTGAAGGCATGGAAAATTGGAGGAAAATTTGCTGCAAATCTGTAAGAATGTGTGCAGTGAAACGGCTGGAAGAAGAGGCAGAGAAAGAGAGATCTGTTGGTGGAACTAAGCAGTACACGCTGCTATAAAATGGAAGAAAACTGCTTTTAAAGGATGGCAGCAAACATTTGAAGAAGAAGACCGGGAGAATTACAGGAGAATGAAGAGAGAAAGTAACAAAAAGGTGGCGGAGGCAAAGAGAATTGCTGGATTGAAGATGTAGATACAAGAGAAGGTAGAAACAAACTCTTCAGAGCAGCAGCTTTGACGAAGAAAGATAGAAAAGATGTTCCAGAAACAGAAGTCATCAAAGATGAAAACAGGTACATCAAAGTTGAAAAAGACGCAGTGGAAGCGAGGTAGAAGAGACATGAAACTCCTAAATGAAGAATATGAAGACCAAATCGAAGAGTGCGATATAGCAGAAGGCCCAATCGAAGACATTACAGAGGTAGCGGTGAAAAACGCTATTGCCAAGATGAAAAACAGGATAGCCACAGGACTATCAGGGGTTCCATCTGAGATGTTAAAAGTGGTCGAGACTGTGGGAGTCAATGGAGTCACTGTTATTTTTAGGAAGACGGCGAAAAACTTACATACACTTGAAAATTGGAGAGAAAGTACAACAATAGTTCTTTATAACGGAAAAGGAGATGCATTGGTTTGTGAGACACATCGAGGTCTCGGACCATTGGAAAACGGGATGAAGATATTTAAGAAGGTCTTGGATGCCAGGTTGCTCAAAATTGTAAAAATAAGAACAACCAGTTTGGTTTTCAAGCGTAAATGTCAACAGATGATGCCATTTCATAGTAAGACAACCGCAAGAAACGTATTTGGAAAAGAAAAGCAAGCTCTATTATTTGTTTATTGATTTTGAAAAAGCCTTTGATCAGATACCAAAGAAAGCTATCAGGTGGGCCTTGAGAAGGCAATCAGTCCCTAAAAATTGATTCAGCTGGTGATGCAGCTGTATGACAACACAAGGTCAAGAGTGTGGATAGTTTGAGGAGAGTTTAGAGTGTTGCCCATTGAAGTAGGAGTACATCAGGGGTCAGCTCTAAGCCCTCTCTTGTTTATTCGTGTTATGGAAGAGGCAATCAAAGAGTGTGGAGAGAATGATGTCTATGAATTATTGTATATAGACGATTTGGTAATCACTTCAGAGAGTACTCAGGAAGTAGAATGAAAGTTCTTGAAATCGCCAGAGTCCTGAGAGTCAACATCAGTAAAACAAAACTAATGGTCACTGGAAAGAAAGGCCAGGGTATCAAGTCAGGCAGATATCCCTGTGTGGTCTGCGGAAAGAGCGCAGGGAAAATCTCTATTCAGTGCATTTGGTGTCAAGACAGGAGCCATAAGAGATGTTCAGAATTGGGAAGAGTGACTGGTTATCCTAACTATCACTGTCCCATATGTGATGATCGATATAAACATCCAAGAGAAGCAGAACATAGTATTAAGGTGAATGGAGAAATTAGAGAAGATGTAAAGCAATTTGTTACATTGGTAACTCTGAAGGTGGAGTACAGCGGGCTGTGAGAATGAGGGTGTAAGCTGCTTGACAAAAATGAAGGGAAATAGCTAGCTTACTAATGAATGTACATATAACATTAAAAAACAGAGGCAAAGTCTATAACAGCTGCATTAGATTTGCCCTCCTCTATGGCTCAGAAGAATGGCCAATACCAGATCGGTTAACGGCAGTGCTGACAAGTTGTGACACGAGGATACTGAGATATGGCAGGTATATATTTGCAGGACCAAATTAGTAACTAAGGGGATGAGAACCAGTGTGGAGTGGAGACTCTGGAGACAATACTGACGAAGAGAAGGCTATGATGGTACGGACATGTCAAGAGAAGAGACGTGAAGCAGCCAATTGGTAAAATACTTAACTTGAATGTTATTGAGTGGCGTCCACCTGGAAGACCAAGGAAGAGCTGGTAAGCAACAGTGAGGAACGATATAAGAATCACTGGTGTCACTGAGGAAGATGCTCTTGATAGAGAGACGTGGAGCCGTCAAACCTTGCAAGGGAACAGAAGACGTTGAATGGATAAAGAAAGAAGAAGAGTAGGTGGATAATTTAATGTAAGTCATTAGATACCTGGGCATATTGATTAAAGTAAAGATGCCAGTAGGAAACGCAGTAAGTCACATCTTCTCTGCACATGCTCTTCAGTTGGGTTGCAGTACCTGGAAAAATGATCGGTCCTGGATAATTCCAGTGGAGAAGGTAGACCATGCCCCAGAAGCTGAAGGGTAATTGTGGGGTGCGATATAAATGGATACATTGCCAGGAACAGAATTGGATATGAAGAGATACTCGGATTATATGGATGGGGAAATAACAAAATAATGAAAGAAAAAGCTACTGGACATACGCTGGAGGACGAGAACTATAAGCAGCAAGAGCAGGAAAACATAATAGAATCAGGAGTTATGTGTTCTAATACCAGGGGGAAGAGTGAGAGGGAGAGAAATTTGGAAGTGGAATAAAACTCTGCAAAGGAAGATCACAGAAAGTGAATGTCAACTTGTCAATGGCAGCAGACACTGCTTGATGGAGAAATTAACAAACAACAAGAAATGCAGAGTGGCTAAAAGACAGGTGGTTACAGCAAGTGTGGGAGCATTGGAAAAGTGATCTGAACAATACTGAAGGTAGGAGTAAGATCTTCAGCATTGCCTAGCACATGAAGAGAGGCAAGTGGGGCATTACTGTAACAAATTATATCTACGTTACTGAAGGATCCATCAAAAAAAATGAAGAGAGGGTAGCAGAAAGATGAAGATCCGACTTTTAGGGCCTATCATACAGATAGAAAAAGAATAATTTTGAAAGTGGAACACCTCTTGCCGGCCAAATGGACGAGATTGACATTATGTGGAATAAAATGAAGTAAAGCTGTGGGACCATCAGGATTGAGCAATGATCAGCTTCAATATACCGGCCAGGAAGGGTTAAAAGCTCTAAATGAAGTTTTCTAAAATACTCAACAAGAGAAAAGAATCACTGCCGGTAGGAAAGGCAGTTGTAACATCCCACATTAAAAAGGGAAGGGTGATGTACATTAGTGTCGTAACCAATAAGGACTGTGCATGCTTGAGCATGGCATGAATATGTGGTTGTGAAAGCTATACAGAAGGCAAAAGGAGCTTGTGAAAATTGCCATCAATCACTTTAGACTAATTGAGGTTTGTCTTTTGACAGATGCATTATTCTTGTAAGGCAGGATCAGGGGAGACATAATAAAAAGAAGAAAAAGCTATTTCACATGTTTATATACCTTGAAAAGAATAGTAATACAGTGGGCTTAAGGTGGCAACTGGTACCAGAAGGTTTGATGAGTAACATGATGGTGTTGTATGCTGAGACAAAAACTAGTGTGAGATTTGCTTGATTAAAACTGCAATGTTTTGGAACAGATTGGAATAGACCCTTAGTGTTCAACCCTAACTCCCTTGTTCATCAAAATTTTAACACAAGAAATACCATTGAAGGTTCTCTTGTGGAATGTGTGTCAGGGGAGCCATTGCTAACACTTCTATGAGTCCTATTTGATATGGTGTCTCATGAAATGTTCAAACCTGACTGATCATCTCTTTTGACTGACTTGCCAAGGAGGTGAAGTTCACCAAAGAAATGATAGAATAGAAATGTAGGGAGGTACAATAGAGGTGACCCAGTTTTTTTATATCTCATTTATATGTTAGATAGCGATGGTTCTTCAGTGAGAGCTGTAATAACAAAGACCTCTATAGACTGGAAAAAGTGAAGCTAAATAGCAGTACTACATAAATATGGGCACAATTAAGAAGGGAGAAGAGAGAAAGGAGCAGGTAGACGTAAGCAGGGACGAGGAAGCAGGGAGCAGGGAGAAGGTTTGTGTGGTTTGTGTTAAACCAGTACTGTTATCAGCAAGAGAAATGTAGAATTAATAGAGAATGTGAGGAGCATCCTGGGAAGCTGTGACAGGAAGATGCTGCAATATATGGCAGGACTAATGTTGAGGGATGGAGTGAGCAATAAGGAAGTAGTAAGAAGGCATGGCGCAAGAGAGTTTATTGAAACTGTACTGTAGAAGATAAGATTAATGTGGTTTCAGCATTTGGAGAGAGGAAGTAAAGGCAATGCAGTTGGGAGCATTCAAAGGTTGAAAGCCCTTGGCCAAACATCACCACAAAGACCCCGGAAAACTATGAATAGAATAAAGAGGAAGGTTTAATGAACTTTAAGATGTGTGACAGTAACAAAAGGGGGTTCACCAACCACATTTTACCTTGTCTACACAACCAAGGAGACATATGGATCAGCAATTACGTACATCCAATAACCTACAGTTCTTCCAAGATAGAATGGCTGCTCAACAATAATGAAATGGGTCAAAATATAGTCATTGATGTTTTTGATCTGATGTGTCACAGAAAAATAGCAAATGTTTTAAAAAGCCTTGTTTCAATGTGTACTAATATGATCTAACAACAATTTTCTTACTAAAAAATTTACCATTTCTATATTAGCAATAAGTTGCCTAAATGTATTTCATGATAGATACTTTGATTCCCTCCCCTCTTATCTGCTTTTAAAATCTATTCTATTAAGGGGTAGATAAATTAACTTGGGAATCTCTGACGAATGCTTAATAGCCCAAAATGTAAATAGCTGAGTAGTCCTTCTAGATTGATCTTGCTTTTCATAATCTAAAATACCTGGTATTTGGCACATACATGTATAAAATTCTTGGGGTAATATGGTGCACAATAAGATCACAATGCTTGCAAAAGCGAGTGGTCCCACGTTACTGATATCTCTTGTTGAGTTTTGAACAATTTTATTTGAGGGCTTAACCGAACATTCACATATATATTTCAAAAAGAAGAAAAGTGTAAAAGGGAAAAAACCTCTTATAATTTATTTTCAGTATGGCAAGAATCAAAGAAAACCCTTCATAACCAGAACTTTGCAAGTTCTTTTCCAAACTTTTGCGTTTTGTATGCATCAAGCTGAGTAGGTGGAGACTGGATAGAAAATCATAAGGAGAACCAAACACCTAGTACATAAATTAAATGGAAAAGCATTATCTGTTACACTGATTCATAAATTGGCATTTCGCTTCCAAGGCTTAAGATTACCAATGATCTATACTAGTATAGACATGGTCTGCTCATGATCACCCTGGGTATTTTCGTTGGGTTGTTTTGGCAAGGAAAGAGGCATGTCTAAAATTAGGGGCATCAATTACTTTATATGCAACAATCTGTTAACAATAATATTTTCAGGGACAATTTTTGTTACTGTAAAGAAAACCATACTTTAAATCTCCATTGATCCCTGATCCTAGGTGGTGATATATTTTCTATTACTCTAAAGGGCATTAAAGAAGTACGTATGCTCTGGGTGGAGGGGGTATCCAAAAAGCGCACAAAGGCACACAGGGGGAGGGGGTGTTAATGCTACGCTTTACGTTGTACACTTTACAAAAAATTGATATGTGTGAGTCTTTTCTTCCGTGAAGTGGTTGTGACATTTCTGATCTCGAAATATCTCAATCAAGTCAAGGAATGAAAGTGTATAATGAAACAAACCTCTTTTACGAGCTTTCGCTGTATTCTTTCACCATTATCAGATAACTAATTACATAAATCAAACGAGAAGTTTAATTTTCTTTATTTGTTCCACGTATACATCCTTCAATAGTAAACTCTCTAAACTACGTAACATTCTTCTAAAGAACGGGTATCCTGTTGATTTTATTAATTACTGTTTCAGTAAAATGTATACTAGATTGTCTTCTACACCGGATAAGTATTCTTTGGCTCCTAAGTGTAACATCAACTTTGTTTTAGCATTCACAGGGATTCACTCGTTCTTGCTTCGTACACAACTTAACAAACTCATTTTCTCTGCCTATCCTCAAGTCCAAGTTTGCTTTGTCTTTCGCTCCACCTTCTCATTTTATTTTCAGTTTAAGGACACTTTTGAGACTTTATATCTTTTCTTAATAAGATACCGGTAGGTTATAGGAATGCAAGTTTTTATCAGTTAATCAAAGCAAGAAAGCTTAAGTTGGGCTCATGAAATGAGCACTCTAAAGATTGTAGTGATTTAAATATGATAGAATATTGCTGTAAATAGTCTGTATGGTTACCATTTTGGACATTTTGCCCTTTTAGTAAATTTCTATGCTTTTTCCTTTTTGCTTTTGGACCTACAAACAGTATTTTGGAACTGGACTGTTAAGAACATGGAGGCTGTATACCATTTACAATTGATGACATATAAAGGACTTCTAGAAGCTTTCATTAAATCTATGTCTGACAACAGTATATGCCTCTATCATTCTGAATAAAAGTGTTTATGTAGGACCAATCACCTTGAAATAATGTTAATTGGTGTAAAAGCAATGTCTTGCCTGTGTATAACCTTTAAGACCCTTATGTCTCTTTTGTTATTATACTCCTGTTCCTATTACATGCGAGATGTATGATGTTGGTCTTCTGTTACAGTGTTTAGCATTTATGTGATAAGTTCAGAACATTCCGGTCTGCAGAATACAATGTATGCAAACTAATGATCTTGTAGAATGAATCAATTTTTCTTCTTGTTCTTTTGAATCCTAATCGAGATAGTAAGACAAAAGTAATGATTAGACATGTTGATCTCTCATGTCAATCTTTACTGTGCATAATCTTAGCTGATTCCCATCATTATATTCCAGTAATAAGACATTGGCAATTACCAAAGCGGCAGTACTTTGAGACAATCCTACCTCAACTATCTCAGGATATGTTCCAAATAGATTTCATAATGCGTAAGGATACCTTTGATAGCCTTGTGACAGAAATTGGTAAAATGTGTTGAGATTGGAGAAGCAATATGTAGAGCATGCTTCTATACCTAATCACAAAAGGATTCCAGCTGCACTATTCAGATTGTTTATCACATTAGCTCAGAAATGCAGCAGAGTCTCGCTCTTGATGAAAATTGTAGAAAGTATAGTTTGCAAGGGGGTCTGGACCCCCACCTAGAAAAATCAACCCCCTACCTACAAAGACAATTGTTATGTGAGTTCTATTGTATTCATTGTTTGACGGTGGCGCACAGCGAACTTTAGTAACAATTAACTGCTGCGTCACAGCTGATCTGATTTGTAAACATACTTGGCAATAA
>JAAAKM020005519.1:0-11021 GCA_010016025.2 Alatinidae sp. Z8VKAUB7J3 | reverse complement strand
GTTTTCCTCCTTCACTCCAAACGATTGCATCGACCAGTGTCCAGCAAAGGGTTAGCAAAAACATTGTCTGTTGCTTGAAATAGTTGAAAATTATGCTAAACAAAACTTTATTCCTACTTGCGTGGCTTCAAGGTTACCATTAAAAGTAGACATTAAATGGAGGAGTTAAGTGTGACGTCACCATTTTATGAATATCAAGAGTTTGATAATTTTTTGCAGTCGTTGCCTATGTCATGTCGATATAAATAACGTGAAGGAAACATTTGGGAGCGGTGTCTTGTACAATCGCGTGATACTCCCTTTGAATCATGCCTATCAAAACCTTGTTACTTGAACCCAGTTTATAATGTTATGAACTAAGAAAAATTAGCAGTCTTCCTTTAAGGCCTCTTGCAAATTCAAACAGTCGTTTCTCGTAGTTGATATGATAATTGAATGCCATATTTTGTTATGACGAGTATTTGGTGGCAGGGTCATCACTACGGAAAATTTTTGATGAATTTAAAAAAGGAAAAATATGCAAAAGCGAAGGTCAAAATATGCATTTATATGCACTAACAATAAAGACGAAACAAAACATAAAAACCCTATTTACGGAGTTATATTCGAAATAATTCTTACAGTTTAGTAGAGTCCAATCTTTTTACATTGTATGAAATTATTACGTGTTTCTCCAAGTTTTTCTTCTCCAACGCGGAAACGGTTCGTACGCATGAACGCTTCATATTCACTAAACGACCGCACCACATCCATACTGGTAATTGGAGCAACTTTAAAGGCACCAGTGTCGCTTACAGTTAACCCATCTGGAATTGTTGTCGACATTCCATTGATACAGTTGTTTATATAACAGATATTCTTCCAGCTTGAATTGCTGGCCCAACATTTTTTAAATTTGGTGAGTGCAAAAGTGGCGACACCACCTGCATCTTTCAAATTGCGCAGAGCTTCAAAAACCACCTCCACAGAATCTTACGGTGCAGTGCGTAACAAAAACCTGAGTGGCTACCAAGCCGCTCAATGCCACAACACTACAGCAAATAAAACTCCTGAATATTCAAAAATGCCAAATATGCATTTATATGCAACAAAAGGCCAAATATGAATCTAGGTTAAAAAGGGAAAAATATGCGGTTATATGTATTTATATGCACTTTGCATAAAAAATTTCCCCTGGTCATCACTTTGATGCATTTTAAATTTGGATACTTCGACAAAAGGCCTTTGTTGTCATCGCTTTGGTATCCTCTTTGTCAAACTATTCGATCAAAAGACTAACCTACCTCTTTTATGCACAATGAGGTTGTAGAGGAAGATGCAGATGCAGAGAAAATACTTATACATATGAAATGGGCAAGGTTAGAAATGTCAACCATTAAACTTTGTCTTGTTCTAAACTGACCTGGTGAACACTTCAATGCTTTTAAAGCCTCTTTATCTTGGGTTCAAATAGATTACGTCTTTGGTGTTCTCCATTCATTATTTAATTATCTCTGCTAGTTGGTTTGTAATAAAACTTATCTTGCTGAGGCTAGACCTTCCTCTTGGTCTTTCTACTGATGGTAATGCGTCATACAGGACTGGGAGTTATCTCTGCAAATTTTAATGAGCAATTTAGTCTCCTCGTTTGGGATAAATCAAACTAAAGCTATCAAGAACTTAGAGCGTTCCGTGGTCGACAGTTGCCCTATGACTAGGATCATTGTCATTAAGAATTGATAGAGGGAGAGGCGTTTCTTGGTTTCCGACACCACAAAGGTGCTAGACTCTGTGAGAGGCTTGAATAGGAACTGAAATGACGTAATCTGTGGAGCAATTGTGATAGATAGACATACTATTAAAAAAATCCATCCAGTAAGTCTGTTGAGGATGCCACGAGTATACTATTGTACTGCAGAGCGCTAAAATGAGCTATCGCACGCAATAAGAAGAGGGCATAAAAACTGAATGGAGATTTTGTCCAACAGATCGCTGTGTCTGGCTATGCAAGACAAACCCTACCTTTAATCCGTACTGATGAGTTTAGCGAACGAATTTTATTAGCGAAAAGGCCCAAAGCAAGCTTTGTTTTATTAACGTAGCCTTAAAATTAAGTAAGAACAGCGTATAAGCAAGAAGATTGCAGATTGGCGATTTATATTCGAGGACGCATTATTGTCCTAGCGGACGAAGCGACAAGGACTGTATTTTAGGTCAGGTGGGATTCAAATTACTGAATTGGAGAGGATTATGAAATTTGCTTACCAGCACAACTTGGGGATAATTTGTTTTCATAAAGAGTGAACTTTGTGATAACCTTTGCGTTATTCTTGTTGTTAAGTAATTAATTCTTGTAATTAAGTAGTATTATTTTAATCTTGAAACCATTGCTAATATCAAGATGTGCTTCATAAATAGAAGATGTTGACCCACGCATCCCACCTGTACCCAATTATTTATTATTTAAAAATATTCTGGAGAAGTAACCAAATAACGTCAAACAAGTATGATTTCAAAGAAGCATAATTTGGATTATTGCTTTAGCAAAAATACAAAGCAATAGACGAATAGAGAAGCCACGAAGAAAACCAACCATTACTAGTCCCATATGTTATCAAAACAATTACCACTATTGGGAAATTGCATCTAAGGCACAAAATCAGGTCCAAACTGACCAAATGTACATGAGCAGAGAAGAGAAACATTTGAAAGCGTCCAATAACACAGGAATCGCATAAAACAAAAGAAAAAAACATTTTAAAAGTTTTTCAAGGGTTAGTGCGTAGAAGAAAAAGGGAAGGGTAATTATTTCCTACTGTCGTTTTGGATGTGAAACATTAGCTGTGCCGTTATGGTGATGTGAAATGACGTGTAAACATATGCAGACAAACCAATATATACTTATAATAAACCATTACAAAAAAATCATTAACATTTCTGAAAATCTGTCCAACTGTCTGCTGTCCTTGTCTCCCGAGGACCAAGCATTTAAGCATTGGCCACGGTATTGCGTCCCATAAAATTTACGATATTTGCTATGTCTCAGCTCAGTATGCAATTCTGCAGACAGCAAAAGTAAATTAAATCACAACTATTTACATTTAGAAACCATAACTCATTTTGCGGGCTAACTATTACCATGATCTTGCAATTAATCAAAACCATATAATAGCTAGGGCCGTATAATTCATTATTTCTGATGAGTTGATGCTACGAATTAAGAGGTTGGTAGGAGGGTTGATGCCCATATTTTCCTAAACAACTGATAACGTCAGCATGAGAAAGAAACTGAAAGGATTTGCAAACCCACTGGCCAGCTGCAAGATCATCTCACAAGCTGCAGTTTGCAAGCAAGGTATAATAAAGACGAGGCAGATTATTTGCAGATTATGTTCCCACGATGCTAGATTATTTGGTTTTCCCGGACATCCATTAAAATATTACGCCACTGAGGGAACTGCAGTCGTCGAATATGCAGCATGTACTTAGTTCTCTATTGATTACGTAACACTGACGACTCACAACGTGATCGTGCATGTTACGTCCACCTTGCCTCGCCTGTCAGGGAATGTCGTACCTGTGACCCGTGTGCTTCAGGATGGTAGGGCAGTACATGCGGCTCACCGTACAGAACCATTTGAAAGCAATATCTTTCTAATAACTATGTTGTACGGACGTAAGTGCTACGTAACGTAGTGGTATGAACATCAGGATAACGTTAGACAAAGTCTTCGATATTGATTGTGTAACATTGTGTTACAGTAATGGAGGAATTGTTTAACTTATTATTTGAGTGAACGTATTCGAACCGCGGAGGGAGCAATTACACGTATCGTCCATGGCTGCGTAATTGTATTCTGTTCGCCTTTCGTAAGAATTTCTGGGCAATTTTGCAAAACCTATTAACACCGAACACTGGTGTTGCAGCCTATAACACTTATCTCTATCATATCCTTGCTTCTCCTCAAGCCTTGCTTCTGTGCTCTTTCTCATACGTTGCTGCAGTCCCCGATAAACACAGGTAAAGACTTCAGTCCCTTATCTTCCCACATTCTTATCCACACAGGTAAAATCATTCACTGGTGGGGCACAGAACATACTTCATTTTACCAACCTTATGCTACTCTTGAGCGAATGGTAGGAAATCGTCGGTTAAGATCGTTTTCCATAAAATCAATTAAATAAATGACAATACCGGGACACCAAACTTGATGAGTAGATATTTTATACTTTGATTATGCACATGAAAATTTAAAGAAAAAGCTGGCTCACTTACTTCCTTCATTCGGTGCTTGTGATTTTAACTTGCCTCACCCTTCTTATAAAAAAGGATTCGAGTACATTCAATTTAATGAAAGTAAGCATTTTCCTTATTGTACGAGAGATGAAGCAAACGTCAACACAGGGAGATAGGACGTTGTCCCAAAGAAACAGGTGACAATAAATGTAGACTTATGTACAACTTGTATACCTAAAAATAAAACATGATATCAGTTTGTGGCTAAGGTCAAGATAAGGAGATATTCCAACCAGTCGCCTCACAGGAAACGTGGACTTATGCGACCCACAGATGCCAAATTATATTGTCTATAGTATCAGAGAACTGTGAATTATTTATTGACAATGCTGGCTCATTTCACTAGCGCCCTTCGCTAGGTAAGAAGCAGCTATACTACCTTTCGCAATTGCAATAAAACACAACGAAATAATAACTAACGGGACGGACGGAATGAGCCATAGAAAGAGTAAGAAAATTGAAGTAATATGCATTTGGTGTGTATGCTTGGTCAGCTCCAGCACACAGTGTGGCTAAATCTTTAAACTCTTTTTATTCCTTCCAAACGACGGTTCGCAGAAAATTTAATTTCTTACCTTTGGTCCTTTCTTCTTGCTTCTCTTAAACCTTAGTCTTTGCATAATATTTTCGAGTGTGCAAGAGTTTATTTGTGTAAGTTAATTAAATATTTTTAAGTTGCAATGTTTCTCTTCGACAAGGTTAGCCTAAATAAAATTGATCACATACTGCAAAAAATTTAAAAATATTGCCGGACCGTCAATAAATCTGAACGAATTTTGATTTTCTTCAATGTATTTTGGAGGGTTTCAATAATTGCCCACACACTATCAATAATATTGCCATTATACTGTTTTATCTATATCCTTGTCAATATCATTGAGCGTCGGTGGATCGCTTCAGAGCAGATCTGCGTAGATAGTATCGATTTCGGCGCTGGCAGTCCTACCAAAAAGCACAGCTGTGCTTCTTTCTTATTAGCAATGTTTTTATGCTCATAAGCCCCCCTGTTATCATCACTCTTGCAACTAACATGTTGTTCCGAAAACATGACACTCGTCTATCTTTACTGAAATTTCATCTGCAATACGAGTTCCTTTACAATCAACATTGCTGCTGTTGTGATTTAGTTAACTGCTAATGACATACATTGTGTTATCTACCCATCTTAAAGAAAGCTGACAACAGTGATGTAATTTGCACAGGATCGCAAATTCCGTAATGCTTGATCTGTAGATTTCTGAATACACGCACTCACACTTTACGACTTACACAACAAGCTGTTGGTAGTGATTTTTGTTGCTGACTAATTTCGCTGCCAGGATAATTACAGCATGTCGCTATCGTTGCGCGTACAAGTCGAATACATAGGTTACAGCACACATACACGTAACCTATACTGCTATGCCTGCTTACTACTAGTGAGTCTTGTGTGTGTTGCGGAGTGGGTGGGTGGGGGTTCCTTTTTAATTAGCTGCAGTAATCCAAGTCCAGTTGCAGTTATAATATGTAAGTATAGCTACTTTGCACCACTATCAAATGTTACAGAGGCTCCTTCCACAATCAGTAATGGCAATTAATTATCTTAGTAATCTGCGACTGTTATGGAAGCCCCTTCGCAAACTTCCATTACGAAGGGGATTACTTTACTATTATCGTCTTCCTAGTCTTCCCTAGCAATCAAATATAGAAGCAAACTAAGCCACTGCCCCATTAGGAAGCAAATGTAATACAAGACTGCAATGCTTAACTTAAGCTTTATTACTTTTAGTTTTGAAAGCTCAAGAGTTTCTTGTATTAACTCGGTGATTAGTTTATTGGTATGTATGCCATTGCATCAATTGCTGTCTTGCAAAGTACTTGCCTATACTTTGGTTAATAAACGTATTTCAATAGCAATCTCTCAATCAAAGACCCCTGATGAGCAGTGGGCCCGACATTGAAACTACAATAAATAACCAGAAAAACCACCAAACAGGCTAACTAATAAATAAAGGGCGGCTGGGGCAACGCCCCTCAATATGTGCTACCGGGCAGAGAAGCAAGCCATGAAGCAGGCTCAACTGCCCAGTGGGACCGCCTCTCTCGGATTATGGAAAGCATCTGTCATCAGTGACAACAGATACTACATCCATTCCTTGCCCAAGAGACCGTATTTCACTGGCACTCCTTTTTAACTTTAATCGCTCTCTTGCCTCATTATATTTTCCGCAAACTGCTACTTTTGGTCTATGTTTGTAACCATAAATCGAAAGACAGCAGCCACCTTGATCGCACGTATGGTGTTTGATCTTAAAACGTTAACGGATAAATTTTTTACTAAATTAGTTCAAGATTCACTTCATGTCGTTTGAGTTAGCCTAAATGATGAACCCACATATGAAAAAGCAAAGTACACTCCCATCCTCCCACACGAGAGCGCAAAACAAAATGAACTTGTTTCAAAGCCGCAGAATATTTTTTTGCCAAGTATTCATGACATGCTGCTGTAAGAGTTTGAATGAAACTGTTTTGTTTTGGAGTGGGCCAAGATATCCTACCTCTTCACGAGCTACGCAAGAATGATATCATTTAATTCATTTTTAGTATGACCCCAGGTGCATTGTTAATATTTACTAATCTTACTACACAAAGACAGCAACTGCCCAGTCCCACGTAGATCATCACCTGTTTCTATGTTGCAATTCAGCGGTTCGTTGTTCGTTTAATGACCAGTCATAAAAGAATCTCCCGAAGGACTCTTAATTACAGCACGTAGAATGGTAAACATTAGTAGGCCTTTTCAATCATACGATGACGCAGTATTCCTCTTTTTGTATGGACATTAATGTGCATTGATTTATTGTATTTGCGGCTAATTTGAAATTAGAATGGATTTAGTTTTCAAAGCTTCTTTCAGACCCAAGCGATTTGAATGAAGAGAAAACTAAAACGTACAACCTTTAAGGACCTCCTTTTCAACCCCCCCCCCCCCCCCCCTTCTCACTACTTCTCTTACTGCTTCTCTAGTCCTACACAACTTTAAAAAGATTCCTCCCTGGAAAGATAATGAAATGGTGGCGAGAAGGAATTTCGATATATCTGAGGGTTAACAGAGCTCAAACAGGAAAATTGAGAGGTGGAAATATGTAACACTCCGCGTGTTAACTATTATACAATATTCCAATGTGATGAAATTGGGGGTCGTTACCATAGATCATGCGCAGTGGGGGAGGGGGAATGATATCAATTTAATTTAACTCTGATTACGCAATCAGCTAGTGATCGTGCCTTACGTATGAACATGTACAATAACACAATTTCTGACAAAATTGAGTAGCTTTGAAAATGTTGGTAATTATTCCATTACATATCAACGTTGTTTGTGTGTTTACATTCTTGTATTTGACTCGAATGTTAGTCTAATGTTAGTCTAAGTTTGTGCAAATGCTCATTTTTTGGTCTTAGCAGTGTCTAGGTAGATTTTTGGCTATGACAAAATGAATGCTAGAAACAGGAATGGAAATGTTATGTTTTTGCTAATGATACGCAAACTATGGTGTATACACCTACTGGAGCCAACAGGCTGATAAAATTAGTTCTGTTTACTAAAAAGAAAGAATGTATGAGTTTTATTTTTGTCTTTTAAAGTAACAGTGAAGACTGACAGATAGAAGTGGTTTGTTCCATGCACTATTTAATATTATATGTTATTGTATCATGATTAGTAATAAACGTTTTTTATATTTACTTGACACAGGACTAAACCTGGAAAGTCTCGAGAGTCCAGTCGAATCGTGGAGTAAAGTGCCCTTCCCAAGGTCACGACACCGTTCGGTTAAACCGAGATTCAACCGGGATAAGAAACCACGACCGGGATTTGAATCCACCACCATTTAGTTATGAGTGCAGCGCCCAACCACTCTGTTACCAGGATTTGAAGCCACGAAACTTGCACCATGACTCCAACGCCCTATCCCCGCTGTCATGGTGGCTAAGGACTTATGTTCTCATTACTCACGTAACAGATCTATTAGATCAACCGGTGTGTGTTTTGGTGTAACATTTCCTCACTTCTCATTCCACTCTCCTTCATTCCTTTTTATTTTTCCAGTTTCATTGGTGAGTAGGAATGTAGTCACAAGTAAGAGTTTCTATATTCAAATGACTAACTTGGCCATTAAAAGTCACAAGTTATGGTAGTTTCTTGACTTTTTGTTTAACTGTTACATCAACAAGAGTTTCTCGATAAGGGGCCATTCAATAATTACGTATATGGGTAGGTGGGGAAAGCTGACGTTGTTACGAACTGTTACACTATTTCAGCGTGGGTGGGTGGGGTCTGAAGCAACAAATTAAGTAAGGCCCTGGAAAAATTACATCTCAGCATCTCCGTGTGTCAATAACTATCATTCTGAATCTAAGATCCTCCGAGAGATTAATTAAATTGAGTACATATAAATCGAATGTTTACATATTCCTTATTCAATTTCAAATGTTTTTCAAGATTCTCCATCAGGGATCTTCGACGTAGGTTGAAGTTCTATGACTCCATAGAACATCTACGCATGTTACGTCGGGGATCGTAGGTTGAAGTTCTATGGCTACGTTTATGCATATCTTAATAGATCATGAGTGAAAAAAACCTCGACAAGCTCATTTTCTAAATACTTGATTTATGGTACGGGCAAGAGTTCAAAATAACATTCCAGGTACTGTCTCCTCTTTGAAATACGGGTGTGCTTTTTAAACTGTTACGAAACGGTGGTGGGTGGGATTATGCTATCCGTTACGGTGCGTTGCAGATGTATGAGTTGAAAAAAGTCGACTTTTAGCGTTATGTAATTATTTAATGGCCCCTAACTTTTGATATTTTGTCTAACAACACCAACAACGCTCATGGTTGCACTCTCGTCAGTGTAAAAAGAATTAAAGTTACGAAAGATAGTAATTACGCTAATTATGTTATGTTAAGTTCAAATTAAGATCTCTCGAATTACACTATTCCTGCTGTGAATGGGAAGAGGTTACTTATGGTGTAGTTATTGATAAGGAACTACCTAAAAAACATGTGGAGTTTCATCAACATTCACTGACGTCTTTACGTTCACGTGGTGAGTACCTCAGTAACGCTTTAAAATCATTATTTATCACGCGAACATTGAATCACAGTAGACCCGTAGTTGATATACAAATATGTCAAGTTAACTCAAATAGCATGAAATATAATAGATAAGCCTTTGACTTCAGATAACGACTCTGGGGTTGTTAATTTACAATACGGTTTAATCTGAGCATATACCAGTGAAGTTTCTAGAATTTCTGAATCCCTCGCAGGATAGCAATTTGTGATTCCTTTGCCCCTAATTAAACCTCTCACAACAATTATGTTGGTAACTCTGAGGACTATCTTCTCTTTTCACCATTACTATTGTACATCTTTTTCTTTTCATTTATTTCACATGGTCTAGATATCAACATGTTTGGAGTTGCTAAGGCCCCAGCTACGGCCCAGACCGGTGCTAATCATAAAAAGGTGCTTATAAACGGTACACAATGGAATATCTCTAATGATACCAATCATTCTGCTTCCCTTCCACCAATGAGCATCTGTTTATAGACTCGACAATATCAATCCTTCGCGTTTGTGAATTGACCAATGCAAATTGTAAGTGTTAGGTAGGGGACGATTAAAGTTCCATTTAGCTGTTTTAGAATCAATTTTTATTTTTGCGTCTTAAGCCTAGTTTGTGTAGACAGAAAGAATTTGTTTTCAATGTTTTAGAGTGCCATCAGTTATAAGTTATCATATTTTAGAGTGCCATCAATTAAGGTTGTGTAATTTCGTCTACGTCCGCATTTAGTTGTAACTTTTATCCTATTGAATTGAGCATTTACTACTCTTAAGCTTGGAATGAGCAGGGGGTTCTCAAAAAAGTGGGGGGAAGCAATAGAGATATTTCAGTATCTCACGAGCCGGGATTTGGAAGAAGAGATGTTGAAAAGAAGGAAATGAGTTGCCTGCTGAATTATAAAATTAGTGAACTAATGTGAATGATTTAAATTTAAACTTTCGGGTGCGCAAATCTGTGAGATGAGATTGAGTCCCCTGTGAGATTGCAACACAACTACTTGGAGTCTGGGACTAGTCCTTTTAAAAATGTAAAAATGAATTGCTACCAGGACTTAAGAGGTATAAATTCTGAATGATACATTTTCTGAAAATGATAATCTACCTAGAGACTTGAAATTGTGGCATAATTGGCAAATTTATTGTTCCGTTACCAAGTTGTTTTTTTAATGTGGCATTGCATCGATTCAAGATGTAATATCATTATAGTAGATTCAGGATTCATCGTCCTGAGCCAAACCAACGAACGTAAACCCAATAAACGGCTTAGTTAGGGTTTAGGGTATATCCTTTTCAACGGCAGTGGAAATAAATTTTAAAGTGGAGGCTTTTGCAAAATTTAGACAGACTTTTGGACGGCAATTTTTCTGACAATTGTTTTAATGACCTCATAAAACAGAACCTCCATGTCATTGAGCTTTCTCTCTTTTTTGCATTGTCCTCCCAGGGCTTTGACAAACTTCATACATATCCTTTGTGACATTTTTTGACATCCAGTACTGCCTCTTACAAATCTTTAGTCAAGCTCTGTCCCTTCTCCCAAATCTTATTGAAGAGGTCGAGCTGCACACTCCTTGGTTTCATTGCTACTATTTCTGTTCGTGTCAGATGAGATAGCTCTCTCAGATTGCCACAGAA
>JAAAKM020005517.1:0-11021 GCA_010016025.2 Alatinidae sp. Z8VKAUB7J3 | reverse complement strand
ACTAACCGTTATTGCCCCCTGTGATGGCGATCCTCATCTATCTTTTAATGCAAATACAAATACTATCTCCCAAGAATGAAAAAAAGTCCATCTGGGGCTAGCTGCTAATCACATACAAGAAATTTTGGGGGTAAATACTTGTGATGGGTGAGAAATTATTTTTCCAGTGATTTCAACACTTTTCGTCGTCTTATAAATATGTGAAAAAATGATAAAAAAAAATTCGCTTGCAACGACGCTCTTCAAAAACTCTCCTTTCGCAACAATAAATAACATTTTAATCAGAAACAGAAGTCAATCAACCGAAATTGCCTAACACGTAGAGGGTCTACAATTGTAGAGATTGGGATAATATGGGTTAAGGTGCCTCCACCTTACATTCATTCATACTTACCTTAGCTATGCAAACGTTGCTTGGGCCAGTGTCCCAAAGACAAAACTAAAAAAATACATAAACTCCAAAGGCAAGCAATTAGAACTATATTTGAAGCTGGCAGAATAGCAAACACTCGAACACTTATGAAGGACCAAAAAATTCTTAACATCTATCAGCTAAATATATATTAAATCTATATTAAATATATATCAAATCAAGTCACAATATTCCGAATCAGAAATAACCTCTTACCCTATAAACCTATTATTGTTAAAAAAATACAGCATAAATATGCCACTTGCTTCTCAAATTCAAATTTAAGTGGAAGCTTAGCGAAAACCAAAACCAAGCAGTATAGCTTAGAATACAGAGGCCCTCCTTTATACTTACTTGGTCGCCTTCAGGCGAGCAACCACGTGATCTTTCCAAACTGCCCTGTCGGCCATCAATGTTCTCAATTCCTCTGACGTGACTCCACCTGCATCTTGTCTTAATATATCAACATAACTTAATAGTCGCCTTCGTCTGGTCCGCTGACCGCGGGTTGGTTGCCACAGTACAAATTTGTGGGCGCTCATCTCTGGGTGACTGTGGTAGGTCACCATACAACTCAGCGTTAGTTGTATGTGAGCACCGTTTCACATTGAGCACTTTCCTCATCATGCAGGTGTACGTGCCATTTATAGAACGCCCTCGTTTATGGAATAGACTTAACAACATGTCTGTCAAAACATCCACTTCTCTTATCAAATTCAAAAACTTCCTAAAGCTACACTTGCTCAGTGAAAGTGACAAACTTACGTACTATTAGAGAAATGCGATATGTGAAATTCTTATCGTTTGATTCGCATCTTCCTCTATAAGAAAATGAACCTTGATACATGTACACCTAATTGCTGTCTTAAGCAATGAAGTGTAACATAGCTATAAACTCTACAACAACAAAAAAACCGGTAGTAAAAAACGGGATAAATCACCCTTGCAAACAGTAAAGCAATAGTCACAGACTAAAAAATATTATCAACTTGCTGCTTAAGATGAAATAAGTGACCTATTAATAACGAATTTCCTATGAAAGAATGAACTTCAATGGCACTCATGATAACACGACTCTTCAATAAAATTCTCCTCTGTTATCCGAAGCCGTTTAATATTAACAACCAGGATTCCATGAAAGAGCTAGCCAGACAGGCATATGCTCTCTAGGAAACCTAATTATATATAACCGTATTTCCCTATGCAGACGCTGCATGCATTTGTCCCTTACATTCAAATATATAAATGATAAAAACAGCCAACCCAGGTAAATAGAACTCTTATGCATTGCTTTTAAGAATATTCACTCCATACAAACACTACAGAAAAGTAACATAAGCTGTATTGTACTTACAACACCGTATATTAGTATGAAGTACTGAAATGTAATATTTACCTTTTACAGACTTAATATCTGTACGTTTATATATGGTTGAAATAGAATAAAACACACACACACACAAGTGAGATATTATTGCCACTGCATGGCTTAGTATCGCCCTCTAGCCCACCGACAAGTACTCGTCATTTGTTGCTGGACTTTAATAATCTTAGGCTTACTTACGAGATTGTCTAAGCTGTTGTAGGTTATTACAAAGTAAGCGATTAAGCAGATTGTATAATACTAACTATTTTCATTCTACGGCAAAGTATCAATTTTCTTATCGTAGTTGCAAACCAGGGTACGAAGGACCAAACTGCGAAGATCTCACATGTGATGGATACGTCTGTACGGACTATGCGAACTGCACTATTTCAAGCAACAGGCACATTTGCAAGTAAGGAGAGAATAACGCCATATTTTTTACATCATATTTAGTGATGAAAATGCCTATTAGACACAAATGCTACACATTTCTTCCTCGTTAATGCCTGGTTAAAATTTGCTTTTAAATATCCCTTTGTACAACTCTCTTTCTTTTCTTATTTCACGTTTAATACTCGGGATTTTATATATCTATTGTGCTTGAAAAAAGTTTGTAGAAAGGTATCCCTGTGTTACTATACTTCCGGTTACTCTTTTCGTAGCTGTTTGTGCTGCCCTTTGTGGCACTCTTTGTGTCGCTTATTTGCCATCTCTTTGAGCTCCTCTTTGTGTTTTATTTTGTGGCAATCTTTTTGGTACTCTTTGTGGTATTCTCTGTGGTGATCTTTGTGCTACTTATTGTGCTACTCTGTGCTATTCTTTCCCATTTTTGTTGTCCTATTTCTTGTCCTATTCTTTGCCCTATTCTTTTTGGCACTCTTTTGCGGTGGTACTTGAGTTCGCCTTTCTGGTACTCTTTGTGCTCTACTTTGTGCTTCTGTTCGTGATACTCTTTGTGTAAAGTTTTGTGGTAGTTTTTTTCTACTCTTTGTGCTGTTATTTGTGCTCCCCCCTGCGCTGCTCATTGTCGTACACTTTGTGGTAATCTTTGTCGGCTATTTGTTTTGTGGTTTTGCTGCTAATCGTGTTACTCTCTGTGCTGCTTTTTGCGGCACTCTATATTCCGTTTCTGGTGCTAACCTTTGTTGTACTCAGTTATTTGTGATACTCTTTGTAGAATTCCTTGTGCTCCTTTTTGTAAAGTGCTTTGTGCTATTCTTGTTGCTGCTCTTTGTGGTACTCTTTGTAGTTGTTTTTCTGCTGCTCTTTGCGGTACTCTTTGTAGTACACTTTGTGGTACTCTTTGTGGTAATTTTTGAGGTAGTTTTATACTTCTCTTAGTACTATGTTCTTTGTGCTAGTGCTTTTACTTGTGGTACTCTTTGTAGTACTTCTTGTGTTGTTCTTTGTGGAACTCCATGTACTGCTCTATGTGGTTTTCTTTGTGCTGCTATGTGTTTTGCGCTTTGTGTTGGCTCTTTGTGATACCTTTTGTGCTGATCTTGGAGCTACTCCTTATTGTGCCCTTTGTGATACTCTTTTTAGTACTTTTTATGCTGCATTTTCGGCCGCCCTTTTCGGTACTTTTTATGGTGCTCTTTTTGTTGTTATTTGTAGAAATCCTTGCGCTGCTTCTTGTGCTGCTCTTTGTGCTGCTTTTTATGCTACTGGGTGTCTTTGTTCTGCTTTTTGTTGTACTCTTTATAGTAATTTTTGTAGTTCTTTTCATGCGGCTCTTTGTGGTACTCTTTGTAGTACTTTCTGTGCTACTCTTTATGGCATTCTTTCTGATACTCCTTGTGCTGCTCGTTATTTGCTTTTCTCGTTTTTGCGTGCACTTTTCTACTTATCTGTCTAACTGTTAATGCTCTTTATTGTATTCTCTGCGTCTTGTCTCCTTTACTACCTCCGCCCTCTCTTTTATGTTTCTTGTTTTCATTCCCCACTGGAATTTCAGTTAGATTGGTTTTGTACTCCTTTATGTAGTAATATTTTTTCGGATTTCTACCTTTTCTTTTTCTCAGTTCTCTTGACCTTTCGTTCACACTTTCTCCGGTGTTCCTTTTGACATGCCACTTCGAAGCAATGGCTTTAATTGACTAGTAAATGCCGCTATTACAATTATCCAGTTTTCTTAGTAGTCGAGCCCACATTTATATATATTTCTTATCATTCCCTTTTTTGTACCGTATTGCAATTGACGAACTGACTTGATTACAATCATCTTTATCAAATATGTCGATAAATGTAGAAGTAAGACCCCTTAATATTCTTTTCAATATTTCCCTTTTCCTTCTATCACCATTGATTTCTTTTTCTCCTCGTTTAAGCTGTTGCCAGTTTTTTTGACTCATCTCATTGTGCTTTTCTTGAGCAATCTTGTAAAGCCCCAGAATATTTTTAAAAATTGTGTACGATTTTATTTATTATGTAGATGCAAGGCGGGTTTTGTGCAAAGCAAAACTGGAGAATGTATGAATCCATGCGCAAGTACTCATCACGTTTGCCCCAAGGGATATGCCTGCAAAGTTAACAAGGAGTCAAAGATAGTCTGTGTGTAAGACAATCAACATACGATTTGTCCAGTATTTTATTTACACTTATTCATATAAAAGTTTTATGCTATAAGGGGACTCATATCCTGTTTTTTGAACGGGGAGTAACGGTAAGGAATGTCTTCCATATCCTTATAAAGCGAAAATGTCAAAACTTAGTATAGTTCATAGAACTCTGTTCTCCTTCTGATACTGAATTATATTATAGCGTCAGACACCAATACCTTGTATTTGGATTTCAAATTACCTTCAGTAAGGGGCAGTAAAACATAGATTGGGGTGTTCAACTAAGGAAGCTGCAACCTAATATACTTTTCACTACCAGCTCCCAATGAAGATTCTCAATGATTATTTCCATTTAGGACCTTACCAATTTTGTCCAATGATCCGTTTAGTACTAAACAGATTAACAAGTAGTTTGGAAATCATTTTGTCAGTTCAAGATTTGATGCGCTCATTAAGGTATGTAATAATGAGAGATCCGGTCAAGGTGTAGAACCTTATCTTTTCGTAGCAAAACTCTTCTGTGAAACCTGAACTCTGTCATTGGTTCATTAACCAACAATACCTATCATACAACTTACATATATCTTTACAAGGGTAGATAGTGTATAATATGTGACATGTTTTGGCCGGAGTTGAGGCATTTTGTTAAGGGCTGAAAATATCAATGTTTTGTTTGTGTTTAAGACAGGAAAATCCATTCTAGTCTACAAACTGTTATTCTTTTCAGCAACTGCAATTTTTAATGTCAATCTTATTTCTTGATTCTAGATGTGTACATAATTGTGTAGTAACAGGACGGTCATCAGGTATATCGTCGAGTAAGTCCTTCACTGACAAGCATTATCAAATGCGACTATGAGCAATTGCTACTAAATTCATAACTTTCATACATATTGTAGCTACGTCAACCAAACTTTTATTCATTTTGACAAAAGAATTCGCAATTTTGTCTTCCCTTTTACATTTTAGGTAGTATTTTGCTTGTTTACTTTCTTTCTCGTACCAATAGAGACATAGTAGCTAAAGGTGTAGCTTGTACATTCATTTTTTGCCAGAAGGACAGGGTATTGATGCCACGAAATACGAGATGTACTAGAAGGGGGATTTCATCTAGCTTTTGATGACTGATTGCTTATCAAATAGGTGACATTTTTTAGGTTTGGGGAGTGCAAGATGCTTAACATGGAAACAAACTCTTTTTCAATATTATTGTTGATTGCAAGATGGTAATATGCTATAGGATATGATAGGATCATTGTCTTAAAATTGAAATTTTGCTTCGGTTATATGTCTAACCGCAATTCGTTACCTTCAGAGGTAGGTTAGTTGCACATTTTGATATCACAAATGTCGAGATAAGGGTAAAAACATATTAGTGGACGTTTCGATTAGCTTTTTGAGTGTACCCCTTGTGTTTATTTTGCATATTTTTCTTCTCTTGCTTTTCTTTGTCATCCAAAGCAACTGAAGATTTGTAACATAAATAAAACTTTCCGCTATTGGGCAAGTTTATCAAAGCGAGGAGGGGTTACTTCTAGACCTATCACATTAATCAAAAGCCACTTAAGTCATTGACCATAATAACTCCACCGTTAGGTAAAAATTGTTGTGTTGTTTAGTTGTTACAAGTGTTGTTTTTCTTTGTAACCGATTAAGCCGCAGAATTCTTTTGTATAAACGAGGTTTGTAAATGCAGTCGAACAGTTTCTGACGACTGCCACAGTTGGTTTTCATAACCACAAAACAATGAGCTACCGGTAAACTGTTGCACAGAAAGAAAATTCAAGGACAAGAGTTTTAGCAAATTATATTTCACAAAACAAGGCACTGCCCTTATAAATAGCAGGGCTTGCTAATTGTATGCTGTGTAGTTTATATGTATTGTCTTTGATTAAAATCATCTTTAGTGTCTAATGAACATTTTAGAATAATTGCTAAATGGCAAAGCTATTGCAGCTACGTAGTTCTTATTTAGAAGGGGTTTTATGCATCGATTTTTCTCCTTTATGGTAATTGCTATGTGTTGTTGTTGTTCAGGAGTGGTTGCAATCTCAGTGCCAATCATCGTAATTATCATTCTGGCTTTGGTCGTTGCTTTATTTGTGCTATGCAGGCAAAGGGGAAGGTAATATTTCTTTTATTACTGTAGTTACCGTATTATTTCACAGGTAGTATTGCTCTTAAATGTGAAGCATCCGATCAATATAAAATTTAAAATATGGAAGAAGTATTTACTTTGAGTCAGGCGAGACAAGGAAATCGATCGGGACCCAGATGTACTTTTCAAATAATCATTCCAACACAGTTCTTCAATTAAAGTGTCATATACTTGGTTCCCAAATGTAGCCGCCCTTCAAGAATAGATTTCTATTTTTATTTTTACTTTGCATTATCACCTCCCTTTCTTTCTTCACTTTCTTCTCTTCTTGTCTTTCTCTCTTTTAGTCAAAGGTGTCTAATAAACGGTCCTGTGCTTGTTAATGTTTTGATTATATTTCGGTACCACCGCTCTGATCCCCTTATGTTTTAGTGCTTCTGCTTTCACAGTAAGAAAAAGACAAAAACCGAAGTTTAATTTTGACTTCAAAACATTGCTGTTATTTCGTTACATTTCGTTACATCAATTAATTCACTCCGAGGCTGGGTGTATCGCCAGCAAATATATTGGATACACAACAAATTAGTTGCGTAATAAATGAACATCCTAGAGAATACGCAATATACGAATGCTCGCAAAAAGACAGTAGAAAGTACACAAAGTTCTTATTTCAATGCGGCGAGGCAACAGAAACTGTAATCGTCGAAGGCATCCTTATCAAAGGAAGATCTTTAACTATTAAACGTAAAGAAGAGGGTTTTATCCACCTGTTGTAAACATTTTAGGGAAATTTTATGCAACTTTATAACATTTTAATAATTTTGAGGTACTACTTTTCTTTGCTTATTTCATTAATTTTAATACGCCTTACATTTACGGCAACTGGACTCAGCTTTTACATCTCATTCTACCACGCAATAGACCGTTTTACAAGTAGAGTAGGAATTCATATATTTTTCATTCTCAATCATCACGCAATTATTTCCCCATTACTTTAACCACGAGATATTGCATTGATTTTAGAACATTCCTTGCTCAAAAAATTTCACGCGCGACTTTATAATGTTATATTTAAACCAAACCTGAGCTATTTTACTCGCTTGATAATGGCAGCAGGGAGTGGCGAAACGTTGTAGTTAAATACGAAAATAAGGATTTACTACGTACTCACACAATGGTTTACAGCCACAGTCCCTAAGACTTAGGATGAGGGGTTCTATAGAAATGTCGAATTCATAGCAGCGAAGCTAATAAAATTACCGAGCAATTTAGAATCCAACCACCTCATGGAACAGCTATAACTCTATGTTCATGGGTTGAAAGTCTGTGATTGACTTTGTTTTTCTTTGTCTAGAATTACTTTCCAACCAAGGAAACCAATAAATTTTCATGTTGAAAATCCAACATTTGATCACGAGAGACTAAGGGAGGAAGAAGGTCACCAAGAAAATGAAGGATTTCTAACAGAAATGAAGGTAGTAATAGCTTACGGAGCGTCACTCCCTGGTAGTCGTTTCTGTCCGGCTTTTGTTTTAAGGAGAAATGCTTTTTGCTCGGTAGAGGGAGCGCTTCTTAGTCTGATATTACCCGATCGATGTTCTTACTTTATTCATATCTATTGTTTACCTTCCTACAGTATTCTGTAACAAGAAGTTCGTTTTCATCTGCTTGATCTAACAAAATTGCATTTAAACGTGGCGACAAATGCCATTAAATGACATGTGTTGTTTTTGTGAATCTTTATTTCTCGGAGAATAGATATGTAGATGGAAAGATAGACTTATCGACATGATTTGTGAAGCACCTTAGAATAGCTCAAACACAGGAAGGATTTTTATCATAGTTTTTATCAGATTTCGATGGCTGCACCAAATCTATCCGAACTATACCATCCAAAAGAAATATACCATCCCAAAAGACCCTTCTAACTCACCCTATTACGCTTTTTTATTGATCTTTTATACTCTAGATATTAAAACCGATCTTAAAGATAGGTTTGCAGTATATAGCATTTCGTTTCACTTTGCTATGGACCTTGTTTGTCAGTTTGCCTTTAAAAAAAGAAATGGAATGTATCACAATTCCAGAGACAATTTTCACATGGCATGAGCTATCAAGGAAAACCGATATGCAAAATCCCCTAATCGATCATGTGGTCAGTTTACTCTTAGAAAATAGGCACTAAATATGACGATCGATGTATTACAGGTAAACAATTCTTTTCCAAAGTTTTTGTTCTAGTGGCAAGCTATATAAACTATATTTCAATCCCAAGCAGTTTTCTGATTTGATTCTTGTTTACCTTGCAGCAAACACAAAATGTTGCTTACCCAATGCACATCGAATTACATGATGCAAGCACTTCATTCTGGTCCACATCAACTGAGAATCGATTGGAGCAAGAACATCCTATGTTTGAGGACTCCAGTGAAAAGAAAAAACTTGTTTCAGACTAAAGTAAATTTCATCTGTAATTATCAACAGTTTTATCACCAAGAGTCAAAGAGGAGGAATGAAAGGACATATTTAGTCATTAGCGGACAAAATGTCACTTGAGCAAGTACCAAAAACTTCCAGATCGGACAATCATAATGTTAGGGAATTGAATAAGTAGATAAAAGCAATATGTTGCGGATGTGTTATATAGTTACACCTTCCCGGATACCGGCATTTGGTAGTGGCACTTGTTTTTATTCTTGTTATTATATAGTGTGCTTATCTATTGATGCTTGAATGTGATTATGCCTAATTTTATGTTAACTTTTTTTTTGATTCAAATGTAGAATCAGACTTAAGTGCAATATGAAAGACCACCGTACTGATCTTGTATTTTAGAGTTGCCATATTATAAGACAGTGTAGTGCTGCTGGCGTTGTCTATGGTACTAGGAGCTGAATTTTGGGTAGCAACAAGGGAGCATGCCATGTTCAATTGTAATTCGAATTTGAAACAAGCAAAACAGTATGCGAGTATGCAGTTAACGGTATTGATCACAAGTAGTACTAGTACTGCAACTGACCATGGTGTACTACAGGGTTGCAAACATTTAACTTTTAATGTATAATGGCTACCGGCTTTTAATGTGTGTCGGTTATCGATACAATATATTGCTGTGTGTATGGTTCTGTAAGAGGGGACAACATTGTCTTGATCTTAAATTGATTATATGTCTTAAGCAATTATTCTGTTTTTGATATTGCTTGTGGAATTAATAAATGTATTTGACAAGTTTAATGGCAAATGGCATTAGCTCACATGCGTCATTTGAAAGGTTCTATGTATTTGGATGACGTTTCTGTGATACTCGCTCCCAAGTTTGATAATCTTTGCTTCCTTTCAAGTATAGTGGGCGCCTTAGGAAAGTGTTTGTAAAGGTAAAGTAATTTGTGAGTTAATCAAATCAATGGCAGGAAGCTACCAGGGTGATGTTGTGGTTAGAACATGGCGTTCCTTTAAGCTGCCGCTAATAACATACCACATACTTACTCCGTTATATTTAAAATTACGTAGATGAAATCAAATACATTAAACGTTATGTGTTGTATCGTAATTTGAAGGTATGCACATTTGCTAATTTTAGTCGTTCTTTGTAAACGACTTGTTACAACATGACTTACAACCCAAGCCCAGTCCCCTGTTTCTTATTATGAAGACATCTTCTCTGTATCAGGAATCAAAGCTGCACGTCCAATATTCTATTATCCCAAAACTTCACCTTTTCAATTTCCTTCTACCTCGAATAGACGTTAACTGCGTATTAATGTTGAACCCCGTGATATTGGACGTGATATTGAGATAAAAAGTATTGCTACATGCCCTTTAGGTTTTCCTGTGGCATACACGTAGTAGCTAGTAGGCCCGCGACTGTTGCAACGTGTATAACGTCTATAAAACGTAGTTTTATGCTTTGATATTAAGGTAGTAAATACTTCAAGACCTTTGACGTTGAATTTAAGCGTTTTTATTGCAAAAGTATTGTTCAAATATGTGATTTTATTATGTGTTGTATCCGTAAGTAAGGTAGTTAAGTCAAAAAATGTTTACCGGATATAGGTCTGATTGAAATTGAATGGAAGTTGCTACACTTAATTTCATTAATTAAAAGCAGCAAGAGTTACCTCAATGGCTGTTTAGAGCAATAGAATAATTTTTTATTCCAAATGTGTGAGAAAAAAAGGTATTCATGACAAATATCGGAACCAATCAGCTTTTAATTAGCATTATTGAGTTTGAAATGTATTAAGAACTTAATCTTAGATCATTCTACAAAAATATTTGCAAAATTCATAAGAAACACTTCTAGTTATAGCCCTTTGAAACTTTCCACCATATATGGTCAACTTTTTTTCATCAGGATCACGTGACCAGACTACCGGCCGTGACGGCCAAATTTTTCTTACCAAAAGTTTGCCAGATGAAAGTTAACAAAAGTCAGAAAATTTCAGCAACCTAGAAGAAGTCATTCAAAAGTTATTAGACAATATTCACAGCCGCGGGCCTACTAGCCCCCCCCCCCCCCCTTCTTGCTAGGTAGGGTTAAGGTTGTTAAAAAGGAAAGGAGCTGCAAGTATGGAGATGAATAAC
>JAAAKM020005515.1:0-11022 GCA_010016025.2 Alatinidae sp. Z8VKAUB7J3 | reverse complement strand
ATCATCTTCATCCTCTTCACTCTCCCTTTGAGGAAGATTGACGACTTGAGGAGGAGTAATATACTTTTTGACATGACAGCTGTTTCGAGTTACAGGTGTACCATTTGCAGTCTCCATAATGATCTGTGAACCATTGATTTTTGTGATTGTGAGAGGACGAGGATCAAAGCGTGTCGTAAATTTATTTTGTCTTTTTCGTGCAACAAATGGTTTTGAAACCACTTTTACTATAACCATTTCAAGATCAGTTCATACTGGATGCATCCTAATATCAGTTAATAATGGCAGATGATAGCTGCGATGGGAATTGCTCTTCATAGTTCTGGTCATAGAGAAGGGAAAAGGTTTGTTGAAACTACATCATCGTTTAGTTTGTAGTCATAAGGATTGAATTTACTGCAAGGAATTAGGAACTTCAGGACAACTCAACAAACCCTGTACAGTTCGTGCAAGGTCCAAAGAATAACCCGGGTTATTCTTTGGACCTTGCTCCGTGAAATCCCCCTGAAGTCAACTGTTTGTTTTCTTGTCTAAGCTGAGCTTACCTTACGTCATCCATAAATCAAAAGCCAACATTACCAGTATGATTTTGGTAGGAAAATCATGTGATCCGCCTTTAGATTTAAAACATTTTGACAATTTCACACCTTGGCTTTCCTTGAAACACTTTCGAGACCACATCCATAACAGATGTAAACTACATCGGTTGTAGAACCGTTTTCGATATGGTTCTTGCCGGTGTGAACCGTTATAACATTTACAACGTTTGTCGAAACCGTTTTAAGCTTTGGTGTGAACACAGCTATGGTGGCAGATAAACTTTGTCCCAAGCAGCAGCATATAGATCCACTATAAATGGTGCCATAAAGTACTTCTCACAAAAATTAGATATTGTAGGCCTACTTTTACACTTAATGTAGCCTAGTTAACCAGAAAATGAAGATCACAACTAGATATTCAAGACACAAGACTTTATTTACTTAGAAGACACAAATAAGATATAAATCACATTCCCTACACTTTCATATCTTACATTTAAGTTGAGACACTTGTTGCCGAAAGGGATCAATGTAATATCGAAGCGATACGTTTCCATTAGATAGGCCTACCCTATCCGGTAGGTATTGTATTGAGAAGATCCAAATTCACATTCCAATCTTTTTGTGAAATACTTTTATCACTATGTCTGCGTGACTTATTTGGTTAGGCCTATATATATTATCTATTTCAATAATGGGTACTAACATTGTAACTCACTCGTGAGCATGTCTTAACGTGGCCGTGGACACATACAGATTAAAAGTACTAGTACTTACAATATAGTCGGATACCGGCATCGCATAATCAGGTACGTCCCTAGTTTAACATGATGGCATATTTAGGTTCGTGGACATTGTCTTCTAGTTCTTGGTACTTGTACATTCCGCTACTTTTAGGTACTAGGTACGGTATGACTTTTCGCTGCGTCTACTGTACTCATTTTCATTTTAAAATTAAATTGCTCGCTTTTCAAACGCTTATGAACAACCAGCTTACTTTTAAATTCAAAATATGATACATATACGAGTATCATCAGGCAAGCGGATTTAATCGCTGCGCAGATAGGCCTATCAGTATCATTCTGCGCTGCGCGTAGTGGGTAGCACATCCTCGGTCCATACAATGACACATTATCTATGAATTGTTATAACTGATGAATAAAACCGTTAAAAAAATGCAATACCTGGTCTACTATACACCAGAGCTGCTGTCAAATTGTCAAACAACTCCAAAATCTTGTGCTTCTTGAGATAATAACGTGCATCGTCCTCTCTTGCCGCCATTTTGTTTCCAAGACTAACAACTTGCGAGAAATTTTTAAAATCCTTCGTGTATATTACACCAAAGGCGGCCGTAAATTCCGTAATGTAAAATTGGTAGAGTTCTTGGAACGACTAACATGTTGGCAGACGGACAATGGGGTCTCTTGAGAATGGTCCTATTACTTGTCCAGGGGACTAAACTGGGTGATTGCAAGTAAAAGGTGTGACAATAAGCACTGAACTATAAAACATATGTTTTCTTCATTCCTTTCTTTTATATTAGTAGCTCCTAGCTAAGCATTTGTCAGTCGATCGAGATACCAGACTGTTAGGCGCGGCGTGCGCAATAGCACAGTACAGGTGTTTATGATATTTCCACATTCCGACTCAAGTTCTCCCTTTATTTCAATATCGATGGCAAGGAATAAAAGGCTATGGCTAGGCTATGATAGTGCTAAATGACTGAATAGCACCGTATTCTGCTCTTTAGTGAAAAGTTGGACTGGCAACATGGATACCAAATGATTTTCCATCAGATATGTAGCTAGGCAGACAGAAGTCCTATTTGGGCCAAGACTTACCTCACGGTTCACATATATACACCCCTTTAATCTATATACCCTTTAGCCTCCACAAAATTTGCTCCCGCTCATGTTGTTACTTTTTCGCGTCTCCTGTATTTGCATAGATGAATACTCAGAATAGATAGATAGAGAGATATATAGATGAATAGATAGAGACGGTATGCAGATAGATAGATGGATGGATAGATAGACAAGACAGACGGATTGATAGATAGATGATCCATGTATTCTTATGTGCTTAATTGTAGGGGGGGGGGGGGGTCATATTCCTTCTTTTTAAATTTTCACTCATAGCATTTTATAATGACCCCCCCCCCCCCACACTTTTTTTGAAATGTAAAATTACGACCTACCCCACCATTTTATTATCGACCCCCCATATTAGGCTTTAAAAATTCTCTAAGAAAATAAAAATCATTTAGTGCCACAAAGAGCTCTTTCTTAGAACAAAAATTAAGAACAAATATTATGTAGAATAAATTGGCATTCATGGAAAAGGTCTAAATTGTCACTGATTGTCAAAAGTATCAAAAGCATTATTGGTATCATTCATTGTTATATTATTATTATTATTGGCATATTATTGGCATTGTTATCAACTCAGTTTGTATTTCTGCTTTTCTTTCTCAAGTTCTACGACCCTGTTGTTCACCTGCTAACATGTTTTTAACTCTGACCAAAAATGGTAGAAGATTGGCAGAGTTACGTTTCTTCTCAGAGTTAACAGCAGACTCAATTCTACCTAAACATACCAAGTCAGCTGTAAGTTCTGGATCAAAAGGGACTAATTTACTTCTGGGAGTGGGTTTATCTTCAGTTGGTGGCACATTATTCTCTGGCAATTCATTCTCTTCCTCACCATCACTGTCAGCAGCATTTTCATTGCCATTTTCATCTCATTCTATAGTAAATGTATGTGTAAAAACAAATACCAACCCCTCCATTTTATTATTCACTCCCCCTTTTTAAAGTGTTTATTTCCAATTTCCCCCGTAAATTGTTTTATTATGACACCCACTCTATAAAAATCTAGAAAAATGTCCACCGCCTGCTTATTCAACCCTGCCCTTACAGTTAAGCACAAAAGAGTAATGTAAAATTATATTGGGTGGTTCGCCAACATAGAAAAGTTTGGTGGGAGCTCAATTTTAACAATCCTACCAGCTATAAACAATGCTCATGAGAAGCATAAGGCAGGAATCATGACAATAATTACAATGATAATAGTGATGCTTATGGCATTATTGGTAATATGATGATGATGATCATGGTAATGATGATGATAATAATGTTGATAATAATTGTGATTACCATGAAGGTGGTGATACTGATGAAATTGATGATGATGATGATGATGATGATGATGATGATGATGATGGTGACAGTTAATGCCGATTATGATAACTGTGATTGATATGAGATGTGTCAGAGCCAGAGAGGAAGATGTCATAAATAGAGATAGGTGGAAGAGACTCATAACCTGTCAAACCCCATAGCTATGGGAGAAGAAGACGTTAAATGGAGAAAGTAAGTCAGTAATTGTGATTGTCACCATTTGCAGTAATAGTGCATTGTCTGGGAAAGCTGCAACAATACCATTAACTCTTCTTGTGCATGCATATAATGATTTATCTTTTCCTTTTATGTTTCTGTGTTAGATAAATTATGGCTTGCAGAGAGGTTAGGCCTACATGCTTAATTCCTGATATTTCACATGGCACTGAGTTACTGGCTATGCCTGTCATAAATGATGTAGATTTAGAAGAAATGAATACATTTAAGGTACTGTTTCTTAATCTGTATTTATACCTAGGCTAGAAAGATAGTGTTAAATGTAATGTTCATTCCATTTTGTCTGGTTCAAAGGAAAGTCAATTGAGTGCTAATATGTTGACATTTAACACATTAGCAAATTAGTTCTTTGTCAATAGTAAAGGGATTCTCTGTTATTTTTCAGTCCTTTGTGTACCTGTAGTAGACTGTTTTCCAAACTAGTCTTTGGCTAACTGCTTTTAAATTTCAAATATATTTAACTGCTAACCTTAGCAGTTGGCATTGTCATACATAACTTCTGCCTTGTTAATTAACTGCTAAAGAATATTTTTTAAGTTTCATTTTCATGGATCCATGCCCTGGTTCTGTTACTAGAGTTTTTCCAAAGGTTTCAAATTTGGAAAGTAGTACACATTTCCAAGTTACATTCCATCTTTACCGCCTCACACCACATCCATTTTTAATGTTAGCTCTTGATTCTCTTATGGATAATGAAATTTGGCTATCAATATAATAAGGGATAACTTTTAGACCTGCCTCATCATCTTTTGGTGATTTTTTTTACCGCTTCCCAATTTCAGATATGCAAATCAATTGATAAATGTCTTACTTTAAGGCAACAAGCTCTGGAATTTTCAAAATGAATCCACAAATGTCAGAGATACCCATTTTTGTGAAAAGTTTGGTAACCAGCACTAGTAAAGGATATGCTTTTGATACATTGCCCTCAATGTTTGTTGAATTTATCGCCCCCTTTGGGAATTTCAGATGTCCATGCAACACTCTAAATTTTATTGACAAATGTCTCAACGTGTAGGAGCAAGTTTTCGACTTTTGATAAGAGGTTCATAAATACGTGACTTTTTTTCACAAATATTGTTTGGACATGGTACATTTGTAATCCAAACCGTAATCTCCGGCTGTGAATATTGTTCAATAACTTTTAAATGCCTTCTTCTAAGTTGCTGAAACTTTCTGACTTTTCCTAGCTTTTAGCTGGCAAACTTTTGGTGAGAAAACGTTGGCCGTCACGGCCTGTGGTCTAGTCAGTTGGCCCTGATAAAAAAGTTGACCATATATGATGGGAAGTTTCATTGGGCAATAACTCGAGATGTTTTTCAGGAATTTTACACATAAAAAAGATTCTTTATACATTTCAAACTCATTAATGCTAATTAAAAGCTAATTAACATTAATTAGTGGGTAATTATTGATTTTGATGATGTCATATTTCCACTCCTAACTTTTGTGACAAATTTGTATGTAGAAACCATAGAGAACGGTCTCAAATATATAAATAGGGCTAAATGGCATTTAAAACAACTATAACCATATGTTACTGTTCAAAAGAATGCATATCATGACACATAGTCAACATATTCTCTTTCAAGTGGTTTAGCTACGATCATTGAGACGTCTCATCTTCACTGTTGGTTCTGATATTTGTCACGAATGGTTGTGTTCCTCAGGTATTTAGAACAGAAATTATTCTAACTAGTGCTCAAAACAGCTTTTGAGGAAACTCTTGCTGCTTTTAATTCATGAAATAAAGTGTAACAACTTCTATTCCATTTCGATCAGACCTACATCGGGTAAACATTTTTTGACTTAACTACCTTACTTTATGATTCTCATAAAAACACATATTTTACCAAAATTTCGCAATACAAACACTTAAATTCAACGTCAAAGGTCGCGAAATATTTACAAGCTTAATATCAAAGCATAAAATCACGTTTTATAGCAGTTATACATGTTAAAACAGTCATGGGCCTACTAGCCCCCCCCCTCCCCCTGTGCTGGCTTAAGTCATCAAAAGTCTGTGCTAGGTAGGGTTAAGAAGGGATGGTCGTGCACATCTGTATCTTACTGACAATGCCATGATCATATGGATCTTCAGTGTGAAAGCAGAGGACCAAGTCAGCACAACTTCTTTGTATGACAGACTATGTATACCATTAATCGACCCAGTTACTAGACAACACAGACTCAACTCAGATGTTCTTGTACATAGATGTACCTCCTGAACTAACCAGTGTGTCAGCACATCAAAGAAAACACCAGTACCAGCAAAGGGGGCCCGAGGAAGACTTGGAGTGGGATCATTCAGGCGAATTTGCATGCCTGGAACCTGACCATGGACATGGTGGATGATAGAGACACGTGGAAAGACAGGCTACACGAAGCCAGCATATGGTTCAACTGCATGGAAATTGTCCAACGGACGTTAAGACAGTCACGCAGCCTGTCAAATTTTTATGGGCGGGCAAATTTGAAACAAAATCTTTTCCCTCCCGTCCTTCCTTTCGGCCCATCCACTACGATTTTGTCGACTTGGGAAATTTTGAATTTAGAAGGCTCAAAATCGCATTGGAGAGACTTCTCGTCGTTCTTTTGTAGTGAATTAAAATACAAAGCAATCAACCCCTTTCAATGACCGTAAGGATTTTTTTTGGGTGGTGGGGGGGGCAAACATGGCCCAGTATTAGCTGTTGGGCGGGCACAGCCCCTCGCACCCTCCCTTGGCTGCGTGCCTGCGTAAAGATGATGATGAAGAAGAAGAAATAAGGTTAATTTGCTAGCATGTTTCCAAAGTGCGAACTCAGACATGTTTCATATCTTTATTCCTAGGCTTTCTAATGACATCGTCAGATCTATTGTATTTCCCTCCTCCATGTTGCAAAGGTTTCAAATAGTTTTGTAGACGATAACAGAGTTTTCAATCTGATATGAAAACTGGCTCATAAAGAGTTCCTCAGTAAAGACTCTTCTTGTGGTCAAATACCTTTGTTTTAAATCTTCCTTTTAAATTAAAAATCACTGGAAGATATCCGCTATGTAGTTGATAATTGTTTTATATGAAAGATGATAAGACAGTATGTTGAAATAGTTTGCATGAATTTTCTGTGGAGTAAAGAAGGTTCAACAATCACCTACCACCCACAAACTTCAACCTCACATGATCACAAATTTACTCGGGAAACTGTATTGAGAATAGTCACTTGCCGATTCTCTTCATCTCATTTCTTTGCCCCATCACCCTATTTGCCGTTAACCAGCTTCCTTCCTCTAAACGTTGAATCTTCAGCTGTTCAGAGTTTTGAATACGTAGAGCGTCTTCGAACACATGGTTGGTGCTTTCGTACTGCACATTTAATGTATTAAAGATGAAATATTCTCTCTTTTCCTTAGTACAACAAGGATAAGGTTCTTCACGAAAGCATGTTAGGCAGCGAAAAGGCCATTTTCATTGGCTGTGCTTGTGAAGAGGAGTGCAGCAATGATTCCTGTTACTGTTTGTTGGAAGACGGAAAAAATTATGATCAGAATGGGAGGCTGTTAAAACACACAAAGGAGAAAGGTGAGTTAGAAGGGTAAAAGTTTATTTCAGAGGCATTATATTTGTTCTGAAATGAAGTCAAGAAACGTACAGTGAAAGGAAAAATATTTTAATCGAGTTTTTTAATGCTAAAAATATGAGCACCATTGTAATGTTAATGATAGTGGATGGCACTTTGCAACTTATACTGTGATATGCGATTACCCGATAGATATTTTGTGGGGCAAACTTACTCTTCAGTAACAGTATATGTGATATTCGACTACTTCATCTCATTCTTTTAAAGCATTAAAATTTTGTATGTGGTAGTATCTTAAAATAATCGTTATCATGCCCTCTTCCGAAAATAAAGCCCTGTTAATAAAGTTCACTAGAAGGCTTTCACGGTACCATCAAAGTTGGAGGAAGGGAACTTACAAATCTGAGGTATGTTGATGACATTGACCTGTTAGCAGGATCAAAAGGAGAATTAAACATTTTTTCCCCCAGAAGCAACTCAGTTGCGTAGGTGTGAGGCTTCTATTTGCTCCAAAATCTAAGCAACAAGCTAAGCAACTCGAGCCCTCAAATTCAGGAGGGACAATTTTTAAAACGCCTGACAAACAAATCAAGAAACTTTTTTCATTAAGAATTAATTACAAACTGTTGATATTTAACAAATACCACACTGTTGATTATGTGTCAAGCAAAGAGATCAAAGATTCTACCATCATTTGGTATTTCATCATGTACAACACAACGAAATTCGACGATTACCTGTAGTGATACCTAAGTAACTACTTAAGCAACTGCAGGCCTGATTTTGGAAAATTGCTAAGCAACTCGAGGCCTGACCCCGAAAATGGAGTTGCTTATACAAAAACAACGTGTAGCAGAATTCACCAAGCGGCTAGATTACACAGCAAGAAGATACGGAATGGAAATAAGCGGAGAAAAAATGAAAAAATAATGATTACATCCAAAAGACAAGACACAGTTGACGATCACACTGAAATACAAATAAATGGATGTACTTTGGAAGAAGTCAAAGCCTTTCAGTACCTCGGTAGCACCATCACAAAAGATGTCACATCAGAGTTAGAGGTCAAGAAAAGATTGGCTATGGCGACAGGACAGCTCGCAAAACTGGATAAATTGTGGAACAGCCGAAAAATATCCTCACCCAATAAAGTGAATTTTAAGAGATCGCGTATTACTTCTGGTGCATTGTATGGCTACGGAACATGGACTTTTAGTCGAAAGATTGAAAAAAGTAATTATGACATTTGAAATTCGATGTTTCCGTAGAATACTCGGCATTACCTGGAATCAGAGAGTCACCAATGCAACTGTAGCAAAGAAAATTAGGGACCGCGTTGGAAGCTACGAGCCCCTAATTGAAATAGCCAGAAGACGAAAGCTGCAATGGTTCGGGCATGTCACCAGAAGATTAGGAACTCAGGCTCATATGATTATGCATGGATATGTGGCGATGCAGAGGGCAAGAGGCCCACCCAAACACAATTGGCATGCCGACATAAACAAATGGACCGGTCAATCAATAACTGACAACATAAGGATTGTAAAAAATTGAGAAGACTGGAGAAGCAGGGTTTGGACATCAAAGCGCCCCAACGGTCAACAGGCCATGGGAACAGCATAGCATAGCATAGCATAGCATAGCATAATAAATTTCGGCAAATCACGTGAACGACATATGTGATTATCTTCATGAAATACTAGGTATTAGAGAGTTTGAGACACAAGGGGCACACTGTCAGCATTCTTTTCTATGTCTTATTAAGAAGGTTTTACTACCCAACTACCACGTGAACTCCACTAGCTTCATTTTCAATATGAGATTAAGTTTCGTATTGCCACAAACAATCTGCCTCTTGTTTAAACTGTGACTACTTTAAAAAAAGAAACTGTCACGGGAAGACACTGTCGCGAAAAGTCGCGAATGCTTTGATTTTTTGTGTGTTAACTTTCGCGGGAATTAGCTGTCGCGAACGCTGGACAATTTAATTGTCTCGGGAATTAACTGTCGCGAATTACTGGGCGAGTAACTTTTTGGGTCTCTTCTCTACGCAAATGCCTAACCTTAAACAAAACCAAATAATAGTTTTTCGAAAATTAAAAGTATGTTATGTCACTGATACTTCAATGGGAAACTTTAAACACAATTTTCAAAAAATAAATAACTGTGTTGAAGTTTTTCTGACAAAATTTAAAAGTCGCGGGAATTAACTGTCGCGAACGGGCCCAAAACAAACTGTCGCGGGAAGAAACGGTCGCGAAAGTCGCGAGATTTCCCTCGCGACAGTTTCTTCCCACGACAGTTTCTTCCTTTAAAGTACATCGTGTCGGTTATACGCAAGTCAAGAAATTTAGATCCAAGTGATTTGAATAAACCCAAGTCATAAGAAATGAATGACTGTTGCTAGAACAATTATGAACAACTACTGCTGTGGCAGTGTGTTCAATTGTAACACCAGTAGTGAACACCACTAACCTCGTTTCAGGGCATATTTAGGTGCAGTCTTGCCTCTCGGTAATCATCACCTCTGCTTTTCTTTCTTATGTGGTCCAACGATTAATTCATTCTATTTTGTTTTAGGGGATGTTTCAACACCAATTTTTGAATGCAATTCCTGTTGCCAATGCCCTAAGGATTGTAGCAATAGAATTGTTCAGAAAGGTCTCCTGTATCCATTAGAAGTTTACAAGACTTTGCGGAAAGGGTGGGCAGTTAGAGCTTTGTGTGACATCAAAAGACACTCTTTTGTTACCATATACGCAGGAGAAGTTATTCCACTTAGTGAAGTGCAGGATAGAAATCGAACGTGTTCGCCTAGTAATATCAACTTTATAGCTGTAGGGAAGGAATGTTACGGCAATCAACAAACAACTACATACATTGATGCCAGCAGAATTGGCAACGTTGCTCGTTTTTTCAATCACTCTTGTGACCCAAACTTAGAACTTTATCCAGTTCGAATCGATTCTTCAATACCAGACTTTGCGTTTTTTACTTCAAACGACATTCAGAAAGGGGATGAACTGACATTTGATTATGGTGGTAGTGACCATAACACTGAAAATACTCAGGCCACCTCAATGGCGAGAAACAGCAGTGGAGATGTTCAAAGAGGGGGGTCGTGTTACTGCAAAGCTACCAACTGTCGTGGGTTCTTACCCTTTGACCCGTCTCTGTTCTAAATTTATTCCACGCAGAGTAAGTTTCCTCGAGAAGAGAGAATTTAAAATTTCAGTATGGAATTGGCGTTAGAGAAATAGAAAGTATGTAACCACCGGGTCTCGAACTACGTCGTTCTCTACTTAAGATAACCCCATATACATTAGCCAAGGAATTTAGGAAGTTTAACATGTTTTTTTTGGCATTGAAAATTGACTTCTCGGGTACTTTTCCTCACATCTATCGCCATTCGGTAAAACTCCTTTACTCTTGGGTGCCTAATGGACGTCCCCCCCCCCCGCTAATTAATTTTTCAAACATTATCCTCCCACGACAATTCTAACC
>JAAAKM020005513.1:0-11023 GCA_010016025.2 Alatinidae sp. Z8VKAUB7J3 | reverse complement strand
GACGTTAGTACTCTGAGGAGTGTCAGACGAAAAAAGCTTTTAAGTACACAATGTTTTCGCTATTTCGTGCAATAGTTCACATAATATAAATTAGTTTTGAGCTTTCTCCGCTTACGAAACGGCATTATTAATAGATAAAAAACTCGTGCATTACCTGTACAAGCGTAAAAATATTTTGAACAACGATTGCTGTTACCATCTGCTCTAGATTACATGTATAAGGATCAAATGTCACTCTGTTACCAATGCATTATACAATGCCACGTCACAGGGTGAGTACTAAAAATGACGATCGCTTCTCGGTTCTTGGGCAAGAAGTGGATGTAGTATCTGTTTTAATTTATGACTGATTCTTTCCATGATCCGCGAGAGTCTGTCCCATTAGGCGGTTAAGCCTGCCTCATAGATTTCTTCTCCGTCCTGAAGGCTAAATTGTGGGACGTTGCCCCTAGACTCCCAAGCTGTCTTTATTTAGTAATAAGTCAATTTGGTGGTTTTACTGTTTATGTTGGGTATTTTCAAAATCGAGCTCACTGATCATCAGGGGTCTTTGATCAAGAGATTGCTAAAAAAGGCGCAATACATTTTTTTCCCGAGTCTTCAGTCTTTCTTGTCCCCACTACTTATCCGGGGGCTGAACGGAGAGATTTTAATACAGTGTTTTCTTCTGCGGCACCTAGACCTTCGAATCAGCAAACAAGATGGAAAGTGTCCGCGGTGGATGTCATATCTCAATTAGCTCTATGACACTTGCATCAAGTTTTGTACTATACTTGTATAAAGTGGAGACTTCAGTACCCTCTAGTTGCTTACGCAACAAGGATGCTTTTAGTTGCTAACCAATGCATCTTTGCAGTATCTGAAACATTGAGGTTGTTTACCGATTAATGGTTCCATTTTGAATTACCATGAGAAGTAAAGAATTAGGTGCTGGTTTGAAGCGGAGGTACTAAAATCATTCATATTGAAAATCCTAGGCGGACCCAATTTTGAGTGTAAGTTATTGTCTTGTCTCCAAAGGCTTGCGCATGAAAACACCCTTACATTGATCGTTTCATACCATGCCCTACTTTCGATACGTTTCTACGCGATTTTTTCTCTTCAGATTTTTGTTTCTGGGTTTCGATATACAATTGTTTGATGCACGAAAATAATATAAGATAAAGTAGGTATTTCAACTGAAGCGGTAAAACATTAGCAGTAGTTGTTTCTATTTGAATAGCAAGTAGCCGTATTATCTCCCTGACAATACATCTATTATCTGCAGACATCAAAAGGTATTTTGTGAGAAAAGAGTCTTAAATGTGAAACCTGTTATCAAAAGGATTATAGTCATGCTTCACAAGGAATCGACCGAGATGTGTAAAGATGGAAGTGTAGATAATGAGTAAAGTTTACCCAGCTCTGCATTAACTTGACATAATGACGTACTTGACTATAAATTTGTCAATGGGAAGAGTAGATGGATGGAAATGAAAATTATAGCGCAACCACACTTGCTTCAAGTGCATTCAATATTGAGAGAAAGATCACTTTTAAGTATTGGCAAACATTAAGACCAATCCAACAAAAAATCTCAAAGAACTGTCCTTATCTTTTGACGATGGCTGACACGAATACATTGGCGATTAAATAAAAGCACTATCCAGACAATTGACACTGGCTATGCAAAGTCTGTTTCGAATTGCCTGATAGACACAACAAGATCTTGTGAAATAACAAAAAATCATTACGAGGCTGTGCTCATGCACAACGTAAGAGCCTCGCTCTTAATTCTGATTATTAAACCATGTACCTGCTCCTTCGTACATAGATTTCATGATTGATTAAAACTAACTATCGGAGAAGCAAAAGAAAGAACGATTGCCTAAACTGTCGTAGTTTTAAGGCTTTTAATATCAGCCCGGTCGAGGAAATTTTTACAGTTGAAAATTTATACAGTTGAGAACTTTCTCCCCCAATGCCCAGCTACACGAATGTCTGAAAACAATCACTCACTTCTACCGAAAGCAACTAGTTAGGAGGAAACTGTAGTGACCTAACTAAGGTCGACGAGAATTACTTAAGTACTTTCAACTACTAACAGAGACTTGGTTTATTAAGCTATGCTATGTAAGCTATGTACTGCATAAAAGGCGTTTGGAAATCAGAACAAAAAAAAGCTTAGAAGAGTATTTATGAAAACTCTTCTGACATATGCAGCAAGCTAATGGACATCACCGAAGCCCTTGAGCGACAAAATGACACCTAATGAATGATTGTAACAGATATTGTGGCAAGTTGCCTTGCACTGTGGAGGTTAGTAATTATGTACAATCTGTTACGCATCGCTGGCGCTGCAAAATTGTTAGTACTTTAGAACCCAGCTTAAGGAATCAGAATAATGGTTGATCACATTGATGTCATCGGTAAAGATAAAGAAAATATTAAACAAGTGATGAACAATAGGAATACCTGGGGGGAGGGGGTAAGCATGTTCATGATAATATATAATCGTAGGCAACGAGTATGGAGACATGAGTACAAAGAAAAGCATTTCTCTATGATATAAGCTGTAAGAACCCGTCCTTATGTGTGAACCTTCCCCTTCCCTTTTGTTTGTCCCGCAGTGTAAGTTCTAGAGCAAAGTGGCTGGTTTTTGTAATAGAGTAAAACTCTATAATGAAACTTCGGCGTGAAAATAGAAATGCTTGTAATGATTAAACTATCAGAGTGAATAGTTGTTCATCCTAGGTAAATCGCACTATGCAACCTAGCAACGAATTTATGCATGCCTTATTTGCATCTCTCATAGTGATTAACTAACTTTGCTTAGAAAAACCTTATGATGTTTCAGTCTTCTGTTTATCTAACTACCTAGATACATTGTAGTGACTATTTGTCTACAGTTTCTTGTAGATGTAATGTAATAATTACGTCTTATCTATTTAGCGTTACTTCTATTACTGTCCCACGTACACTGTATTAAACTTTTTCGTTGCTTTTTGATTCAGTTGTCAAGTTGTCCTAGTTACCGTTAGTAGATGGTCGCAGATACGGAAATATGACATCTTTGAATTGCTTTATTTCTGCATTCAACTATTTCCGTTACCTACCTAAACGCAGAAAATTAAACTGTTTTGGCCACAATTTAATGACAGGAAACAAAGCTATGTATATAGACTATAACAGGACAGTTTTCTTGAGAAGCGTCTACTTGGTAAACCACGCAAGAGCTGGAGCAAACAGATTCATAAGGACACAGAAACTCTCCTATCACGAGGCAATGAGTTACATAAAACTAAAGCTGGCAAAAATTATTGCCTGCTGCTTGAAGCATTTAACAAACAAAATAAATCAAGCTTTGAGTTACAACATGTGCTGTGTGGCATAAAACGTTTTGAGAAATATTTCGTAACATAACGTCATTTTATCAAGTAAACTACTGAACTCTGGGTATTCAAAAATCGCAATAATACCATACTTTTGGCTCAGTTGTGGTCTGTCTGCCAATAAAATTTTGACTACGTGAGTTAACATAATACCTAGAACTTTATGAATCAAATTACACAATGTTTTCTATAGCAACAAACAAACATCATTTGCAATTCAATTGATCAGACAATCAGAACCACAAGCAGAGCCAATTCCATGGATATTTTTTGTCTCAAAGAATAATAATCTCTATTCTCAAGCTTACGAAATACAAGATAACGTCACGTTTCACCAGTGATTAGCAATTTGATTGCTGGCTACGATAGGACAAAGGTTACCGCAAAGTTCAACAACCTGTAAACGGTGTTCTTGCAGCCGTGTTTACGCGAGCATCGAAAGATCAAAGCCACAATTCAGAAAACAAGCTGTTTTATTGTAGTTATGAGGTCTGGGGCTAGAAACCTTTCCCGGATGCACTAAGCCTTGCAATGATCGTCAATTTAGCGTGATTTACGGAAAGAAGTAATACCTTTGGCAAGTGAAAAACATAACCCCAATATATGTTATCCATGGAACCAAACTGCCGTAATAATCAAGTAGATACGGCAGAGATAGAATTCAATTTACTATTAAAAATGTCTTCTCCCGACTTTACCCTACTTCTGTACAATATTTTCTATGAAATTGTATTTGGATAGTTAAATCTTATAACATTCGAATTCAAATTATGAAATTTAACAGTTACAACCACTTTCTAAACTTGCTTCAAAATGTCTTCCAGGGTTATTCTAGCGTTCCTCAAAGTATGAATACCCTTGTGTATACTAAAACGCTCATGTGTTCATCACATACCCTAGAATGTTTGTAGCTGTTTGGTTTCAGTACATCAGAAAGTGACAAAATGCTACTACTTTTTAGGCGCACATAGAGGTAATAAAAACGTTTATTTAGAAGTCCATGGCATAACATACTATTGATTGTTGAAGAATAACTCCCATGAGGTAGTAGATGTTTTCTAAATCATTCACAGAGTTGTTGCAAGCAAAACAAATTTCGAGAATACTTTTTTAACAGTTACACTTATCACAAATATTGCTAAAAACGTCAATAATTTTATCTTTTGCAAGGTGAATCATCATCATTAGGAAAATGGCTGTGGTATTGATACTTAACAAAGGCTTTTCCACTATGTTAAGGGTTACTGTGCGTACCTACCAAATGTAATTACTTTCTTCCTGCAATAACTCGAAATTGCTCAAAGTTAGACAATTCTTGTGTTCTCTTGACATTTTTTGTCTTCACAACATTCCGAATATGATTCTTCAATACTAGTTACACTGTTACTTTAAAAAGTTGTGTTATTTACAAATTCCTCTCGAGGCTTACTAAATCCTTCCAAGAGTAGTTTTTGAGTAAAGTAAAATCATTCATAACTGACTTCGCCATGATTTTTTGTATACTCTAGTAATCTTTACACTCCCAATTTTTAGAATTTTTGTTTGGATTATACAGTGTGGTATGATACCAATGACTTGCCAAGCTTTGTCCACGTCAAATACAGATTTTTTTCATATGTCAGCTTCAGTAAACATTTTCTTGTGTGGTACAAACTCAAGATACGATATACTTCCGTGTTTTACGTTAATGGTCTTAAAGCTTCGTAAATGTCTCCGTGAACGGCGGGTCATTCATATTTTGAATGTGGATAATCTGCTGTTACCAAACGTGTTTAGAATACAGGTTGTTGACCTTTAACTCTCAACTTCCGATAACTTTGCAGAAAAATTTCCTAAAAAGGAGCAACTATTGTCTACGTTGTACAGGTATTTGACTAACGGCGCTGACTGCCCTCCGCTCAAATCTATCTTTGCCTGACAGAATCTAAAGAAGTCAACAAATTATGTAAAAGTTCTTTTTTCCGAAAAGGCGATTGGTGGATTGACGTGATTTATGAAAACTGTTACTTCATTGTAGATTTCAAAGTTGGTGAAATAGCTAGTTAAAGCATGAAGTGCTAGACCATTATTGCGTAGGAAATACCAAAGCACAACACTGGACGCACATGAAACCTTCCTGTAAGGAGTTTTATAATGCATTGCAAAACAAGGCAACAAACATTTAATTCCCTCTTTATTAAAATATTTAACAAGACAAAGTAAATCATCTTCAGTTCCACGTTCATGTTCTTTATGCGTGTGTCACAGCCAAATTTTTCAATATTTGTACTTGAACGAATTTTCATAAATGTTAATATTAATAAAGGGCTTCATTATATTCATGTTAAGATTGTAATATTAGTAAAGGGCTTAATTATATTCATCACAAAATTGCTAAAATCAAGGGTCATACAAAAAGTGTGCAACTATTCAGACGTCGACAAAAATAGAATAAAAATGGAGCTACATAATCACCAATTCGACGATCTTTTGGAAACTTGTTCTATGTTTATCAAATAAAATGACGTCTCACAATTTCCTTTTTTTCCTCCGTTTCGTAGACGTTAAAACAAAGAAATTGATATGTAGAATATTGGACAAGATATACAAATTGGTGTTTTTAAGGTTATGTTACCCCTATTTTGTAAGGTTGAATGTATATTCCTTTTACGAAATATTAAGCGTAGCCAAATTTACTATGAAAACAGCTTTCATGTAGAGTAACTACAACTCTTTTTAGATTTTAAAATAAGTATATATCACTTTATGAAAAACTAGCACCTTTATAGTAGAGAATGAAGGAAGATGTAGCTCCACAAATTTAGGAATAATTTTACTTGAAATGGTAAACCTAGAAGTTGAACCATCGTTTAGCATTTTTTTATTAACTGTGTCGTTTTTAGTTTCCGACATTTTGGTTATAGAGCATATGCATTGTGCAAGGGTATAGAACAAGTTATTAAAATAGTAACAGCGCATTTTAAGTCTCCTGTTTAGAGTAAAGTAATCCTTTATTAAGTCTGTACAAATACACTTACATTTTATATGTCGGCCAAGTTTTTCTAATATTTACATAGGCACATTTTCAAGTTTGCACTTACATACAAATAGCAATATTTGCAACCTGATGTTAAAAAAATCAGGTATTTTTATATCATATGTTACTATTTTGAGTATTAAAGGGGACGTTGATGATATCTTGAATCTTTTGCAGATTCCAGTCTACCTACATCCTATCAACATATAGATAGTGTCTTATCAAACTTGTTTTAATCTGATCTGATAGTTATATGTTAGTTATATGTTGAATCCCTGGGCTGGCTAATGGGGCAATGTTACTGCCTTGGGAGCAGCAAGCCAGTGGGGGGCTCTACAGCTGAGGATCTCAACATGAGACAACAATGGAGTGCTTAAGCCACTGGGCGCAAGAACTGTACAGTCAATGGCCAGGGACCAATAGTTCAGTCAGTTTCATACTGCTATATGCTGGTGTAGCGAGCCGCATATTATCCGTCATATCGGAAGCCAATAGAAAATGTCATGATAAAGTCTACTAACAGCACCAAGGTTAAAGCCCTTGCTATTACTATTCAGTTAGACAATGATCCACTAGCATCAGATGCCGTTTTGCACCCAAAGTCTCCGGAAAGGTCGAATACTGATAGTCTGAAACTGAAGGGGGCTTTTCCGCGTCCATCTTCATCTTATATAGTTTATAACTTGAATTGTAGAACTCTTCTTACCACGTCATCACGTGTTGAGCTAGACAACCTCATGAAAGATCAAAACATAACAGTGACCTGTATCAAGTCCGTTAAAAAATATGGCAGTCGCATAATAGTTGTTACGTTTAAAGATGATCCTAAAACCGTGGTTGTGTCCTGTTATGCACCTCATAACAGTTTACCCGAAGAAACAACCACAGATTTTTGTACAAATTAAAATAATGTAGTCGAATTTATCCCACCTCACTACATGCTAATATTAGGTGGATATTTCAATGCCCAGTTGAACTGTAGTTTTCCACTGCATCGAACCATGATTCGTAATGAACAATTGTTGCATGCTTTTGTTGAACTGCACAGCTTAATCTTCGGAAACCTGTTGTTTCGCAAGCCTACCAGAAAGCACTGGACATTTCGTTCCCCGAATAATGTTCTCTCACGGATTGATTTTTGTTTATACTGTAGAAGATGGCGAAATAGTGTTAGAGATTGCCAAGCCTTTTCAACATCCAACTCAACTGGGAGTGATCACCGGATCGTCTCCATGTGCGTGAAACTAAGCTTCCGCCAACACTGGGGTTCTCCAAGCAGATCCACTAGCTCCATTCTTGTTTATCATGTGTTTAGATTATGCTCTCCGCTCTTCCATCAACTGCACTGACGGTCTGTCCCTCACTAGAAGGCGTAGTAGGCGACATCTAGCCACAAAGTTAGCTAATTTAGACTATGCGGATGATATAGCTCTTTTTGAAGACACACTGGCTCACAGATCTCATGGGCCGAGTTGAAGCTTCTTGTAAATCCACCAGACTGTGTTTAATTTCAGATGAAACAAAATTTATGCATCTCAATGCTCCAGCATTTGGGCCGTTGTATGCATCAGATAACTCTTTTATTGAAAGGTTACAAGACTTCAAATAACTCGTGGGGTATACTAACTGTGACTTTGACACCATCAAACGTATTGGCCAAGCCTGGAGTGCACTCCATTCTTCATCTAGAGTCTGGAAGTCACGAGTCTAGAGGTGTTCAATGCTTGGAAAAGAGACCATACTGTTACATGGTTAAGAGTCGTGGGCCTAGCACATTCCAAGAGCAACTAGATTAGATGGTACCTACACAAAGATGCTACGTGCCATATTCGGGGTCTCCTGGAGGGATCATGTCACGAATGCGCAACTGAATGGTTCTCTTCCTCGTATTAGCAAAGTTATACGACAATGACGTCTGGCACTGGCTGGTCCTGTGACACGCAGCAATGAACTAAGCTGCTATTGTGGTTACCTGAAGGAATGAGGAAAATTGATCGACCACACAGTACCTTGAGGCAACTCAAGAAACAAACTCAACTGGACGACACTGATCTGATGAGAGTGATGAACGATAGAACACTCTGTAGAAAGCACTACGTCATGGCATCACCATCGGTTAACGCCAATGGATGACTCAAGGCAAGCAAGCAAAGCAATATTTAGCCATTTGTTGACATAAAAACTATCAGGTAAGCGTTATGCAGATACCAAAATGCGACCACACTGACCGAGGAAGAGCAGGAATACTTTAATCCTCAGATCGAGATATTTATCGTTGAATTGATGGCTCATTAGACCAAGGCCTTGGTGGATGTTTACCTAAGCAAACTGATAAACATAAGCATTGTTTAATTCATGATTTCTACTTATTGTTACAGTAATGAATAGATATGTCTTTGCTTTGTGATTCCATGGATAAATGACTCACTGATTTTATTTAATTTTTTAATAGATCCTTGGACCAATGGGTCATTGCATCAGTATGTCTTTATGAATCTGTGGATTGATGACACGGAGGGTCGATGAATTAATGGAATAATTACTTGAGGAGTTGATGTACCAAGGAAGTCATTTGTCAATATATCTATGGGTATTGAACCTATTGCTCCATGACTCGGTTAAATTGGATTCAATATATGGAGTAGTACATTGTGATATTTATGGGTTCAGGTGCTGTTGATGAAGTGCCTTAAGAGTAAATTTGATTACTATCAGTGACACTTTGGGCTAAACTTTATATGTATGGTACATTCATTAACCGATGGCTTAGTGAACGGAACACTCGGTTGAATAGTTTTGAAGAATCCTTATAGTATGTCGCAAATTAGTTTGTAGTCAACTAAATTTTTATGCCGATTATGAACAGCTGTCTTTGACTTTTAAGGGGTATAACACCAGAGGAATTTATTTTGTAGTTTATTAAATGTAAACAGTATTGGAAAGATTATGGACGAAAACATGATCTCATCTTCAAATAGTAATAAATATTTTCAACAAGAGGACCAGTACAATGACGTTAGTTACATCAGTTTGCGCAAAGGAGATGAAAATAGGATCTCCTTCCTAAACTTGATTTTTCATTCAAGTGAAAGACTACGTCATTAAAAGAAAATTTTAGGTCGTTTATCGCCTGCATTTACGATCAATATTTTGCAATTGCAGTCATTTATAAATAAATTGTAATAACAATGGTCTAATTTGAATGCTACCGGAAAGTTTTCGTTCATAATGTTTAAGCGTGGGATGGATAAAATGGACCTCCGTGAAGAGAACAACGAACAGCTATATTTAGCAGATTGCGTAGAAACAGAACATCTCTCTGGAAAGGATGAATGTAAGCTATAAACACTGCTATATTTATATTTATATGGACGTCAAGAATAGTAACATTAATTGGACAATGCGCTATTAACGGATAATGAAGCAGTCTCGCGTAAAAGAAGTTTATGAGCATATGGTTTGGGAGAATCTGATTTGCGGTTTACAAAATTTGAAAAGCGCATTGAATACTTACATAGTATCATGTCATATAAATCAACAACTTATTCAGGATGCTTGCTCTATTTTTTAATCCCGAGAAAATACACACAATACAATAGTTTCTCTCGAGAATTAAAGAGTCGCTTTGTTGCTGAATGGCACAGAAATAAGGTTGATATTGTTATGCAATGCTATTTTGGTGTGCTTCAATACTTACTGAGCATCGGTTTTAGTAACGTCAATGCCCAGGATGGGTCACAGCACAGTGCGATATGCAAGGCTTTATCCACTAATTGCAGTAGCAATGACTTATTTTTATGTATTGACACTGGTGTTCATTTTACATACTAATGCTAAATCGAAGTCCGAAGAATGTAAATGATCTTTATCTTCCCTTGCTTGTTATACCAGGTGTTATTTTCATCGATACTCGTTTTTCTCTACAAGCAGAGATACTTTTGAAGGTATAAACAGATATCGATGAAATAAAAAATGGAATTTTTAACATTTTGACTTATCTTTGTCATGAATGGAAATCTAGAATTATAGTATTGTCAGACATTTTAATATCAGTCTTGTGCTGAAGGAAATACAAAGGTTAAATCAAATATTTAAGAAAGCCTATTACATTCATGTGCGTTGTTTTCTGTCTCGGGTCTTCCCGTTGCTATTGAGACATATGATATAGTTTGTTCCTCTGATTATTTGCCTTATGAAGAAACAAGTTGTATTAGAGTGTAATATTATTTGCTGTTGGGTGATGAAAGGGTTAAAGTTGCCGCAAAAAAACCAATAGTTTGAAGCAACCATTTATAGAAGATAAAAAAAGTTTGGAAAAAAAAATGATACACAAACTCCACTCTCTGTATGAAATCTAAAGCATTTTCATTTCTAGCCATGAATATAGTACTCCTTTGCATAATGTTTGGCAGAAAATTGCAATAATTGAAATTAATCACTGGCCAGCTGATTAAGATGATTAACACTGCAAAATCAGTAGACAGCCTTAAGTGGCAAATTTGTTTTCTCTCCTTCTTTTTGTAGGTGCCACAAATAACTGGTATAGCATAGCTTTTATTATAAGTTGTGCAAGTTCAGCTAACTATATTAGTATTCTTCACTCTGATATTTTGATAAAAGAAACATTAACTTTCAG
>JAAAKM020005512.1:0-11023 GCA_010016025.2 Alatinidae sp. Z8VKAUB7J3 | reverse complement strand
GGATTAGCGAGAGAAGGAGTGTGTACAGAATTTGTTAATATAATAGAGAAAAAGTCAGAATTGTCTCTTGATATCGACGGAGAACTTATTTCATACAACATACAGCGCTTAAGGTATACAGTCCAAGAGAACGCGGTGAACTCTAGATATATTTCTTATTAGGATTTAGATAATGACTGCGTATTACATCTACTATGGAATCTGTTGGCCATGACGTGCCATGACGTGTTAGGGAAAACACTGGCTACGCAGAGCTGCCACCGAAAAACGTAATTGAACATCTAGGACTATCTTTTGATTTTCCATGAAGTTTCCTCCATTAATTTTAGGAGTTTTCCAGATCTTAAAAAAAGGTATTGTAAATTCCATGACTCTCCAAGACTTCTCTTTAAAGGTTCTTACATCGGTTCAGACCACAAAACAATAGTAAACTCTGGGCAAACTATTTTCAACACGATTAAAAATGCTTATTTACGATTGAAAACCCAAGACAAACTGACTTACATGCAATACCGGTACTAGAACCCATTTCAAAATACTTGAAAATAGAAGATTCATGAGGCAACCATTGTGTAGAACTCCAAAAACTTTCCGAAGACTTTTGATAAATAGACAACAATAACCAGGTTATCCCAGGTCTCCCGAAAGCATTTTTACAATTCAAGGACTTTCCGGGACTTTCTAGGGCCTGTGAAAACCTTGGCGGGATTCAGTGCCAACTCTGGGACGCGTGGACAAGCTCTCTTGGACGGAATCACGGGACCCACAAGGTTCATGTGGCGAAAATTTGGAAGACAAACTATAGAAGTCCATCGATCGAGGGTTCCTGTGTGAGGAAGGCTTAGCATCGTCAAACCTCATACCACATAAGACCAGAACTACTGTAGCTTCCTTTTCCCTTTCACTCTAATATAGCGGGTAGCTCGCTCATCTGATTGAAAAGTAGAGCACTCCTATGCTGAAATCGGCTTAAGAGTCAATTCTTACAACTACTGCAGCCCTCGCAGACTTCCGCAAAATAGGAAGTCGGCACTTATGCCAAAGGCTATCGAAAATTTTTGCCGACCTTGAGATTGATTTAGGCCGGCAAACCCGCTCTCCTTGCATCTGGAGGTCGGCAAATCGGTCCCTCTTATTTCAAGGACGGCGTACACTAGAGCCAACTTGGCCGACAACTAAGAACATACAAGAAAACCATGCATCTCACAAACGCTCGAATGAGGTGACTTGACTATCCAAAAACAAAATCAGTTCAAAAGGTGTGGACACACAAAAGCAGGCTACGACGCCACAAAAATTCAGAATGTGGCGAGTTTCACAAAAATTTTAAAAATCAGGAATGACTGATTATCGTGATAGTCAACGATTGAGACAAACCGGGGCGATTCAACGTTTAATTTGAGAATATTCAAACTTTGAAGGATGACAGATTATTGTCAACTTTGATAAAATAATTCAACGCAAATCGAGACATCTCACAGATGAATTCGAGAAAACTCCATGAGCTGATGCGAGTGATGTCAAGCAATACTCTGCATTGTACAAAGAGAACAACATGCGCACATAAATGAAGACGACACGGCAGCAATATACGAACACAATAATAAATAAAGCCAACCAAAAGATGGTTCAATCATTTTGTAATTTTTGACCATGTTTGCAAGAACTATATTTGATTCGCGCATTCGTTTTTTGTGCACACGTTTCTCAACACATCTCATCCTCAGAATCAGTCCCTTCATAGAAATCATCGGGAATACCGGAAACCGAAATAGTTGCAGCAGCCTCATCTGACAATGAATCAATCACATCACGTGCAATGGTGCTGGACTCCCCAGCTTTTCCTTCCGTTCCGAGGCCCGTTTGAGGTCGGCATATGAATGGCATGAGGAATTGCCGTCTTCAGGTTGCCCCAAGTCAGCATTGAGGTCGGCAGTACCGAAAGCAGACTAGAGGCCTGTCTGACGTCGGCATGGAATAGCCGTCTGTGGGCCACCACAGGTCGGCTTTTAGCCCGGCAGTGCCGAATGTCGACCTGAATTAAGAAGGCTGTATTGGACTAACTTCGAGGCATCGCATGCCACACATAATGAAGCGTCTACGACACAAATTTTCATCCGATCATTTTGACTTGAATATGTTAATCTGGCTTACAGTAAACTGCATAGACTTCAAGTCTTTCAACCTCACGTAGTAAGACGTACTATTTCGACTGGACTCTGAAATTGTAGACCGTACGCCAGACGTTCGAACTAGGCTGGCATCTTTTACAAAGACTCGTCTACAACTGATTAGTATCCGTAAATTTGAAAGAAATGAGACGCAGTCCGCAAGAGACCTGATTGAAGCATTAGGAAGATTGGTAGTGGTATCCAGATTAGAAATTTTGGCATGGAAACAGTACGGTGAAAAATATCAAATTGCATGATAACTTTGCCTACAGCAAAAGGGCTTAAAGTTAGTTGACGAGAAAAGGAAACAAATGTATGGGTGAGAGAGAAAATTGCTTTTTCTGCGGAAGATGGCTCATCGATAGTAAAAAAGAGAACAACGGTGACATTCCGAAAAGTTCAGCATTGTCTTCTCTGGAAGGGCTAAAGGCCGTGTAAAGCAAATATAAGTAAAAAGACGGAGTTGTTGGAGACGGAGCAGCATAAAATTTTCAAGTTAGTAAGCTCTGTGTGCTGGAAGAAAACTCGCCAGAGTCGCAAAGGGTAGGACGGACTAGGCAGTCGTGAACGTAAGGGACTATGGAGTGATTGACGGTGGCGGATTACGGAGTCATGAGCGTAACGCACTGCAGAGTTGATAATGCAATGATCAACGGAGTCATGAATGTTATGAAATGCAAAGTTGCGAGCATAGGGGACCATGAAGTCACCAGCGTAAAGGACTCCATAGTCATAGTGGCCTACGAAGCCGTAACCGTAAAGAGCCAAAGAATCGTGAATGTAAAGGATTACGAGTCGAGCACGTGAAGGATTGTAGAGTCGTGAATGCAACGGACTAAAAAGTCGTGAATCTAAAGTACTACGAAATCGTGAACATAACGGACTACAGAGGGGTAAACGAAAAGGACTACGGAGTCGAGAAAGCAAAGAAATTGCTTTACAATACAAATAATACCCATGTACCTTACCGCCATACAAGAAAACTAATAAAATAGAGTAGGCGAGACCCTATCTCATAAATTTGGTCGTAAAATTTCGGATACTAGGTCTTCGAACATCAAATTTCCGGACAATAATTTCAGACTGATCTCTATGATTTGGGAACGAATTACAAAACTGCTTTGCAAGACGTTAAAAAAGTGTGGAAGTAGTAGGGCAATTATCAAAGTTAAATTGTAAATTGAAAATGGCATTACGTTACCACAACTTGCCGAGGCAATGAAATAGAGCTTTGTTATTGGAAGAAGGGGGATGAATATAGATGTTCAAAAAGTTATACATGGCGTCACAAAGTCTTGACCATTTCCTTGGACGTTCAGCTTTTAGCAATCATTATTTTCAAGGTCAACCGAGGTCCTTACAATTTGGGCGATCTTGAGGATATTCGTCAAACGGTACCAATAATTGGCTAGCAAGGCCATCTGCTTCGGCTTTTTCTCCATTTGTTTTGATCACAGTCAGATAAACTACGTAATCTTGCTATTATATACAGTCGAGCACGACTTGAAGCTAATCGTGTCAAATGACTTTATCGGGTCCTCAAATGCTGTTCACTGTAAACTCAGGCAGTTGAGACAGATGAATAAAAATGAAAGCCCTTGTTATTTCCTGAGATACAAAAGTTTTTTAACTGCAGTCAAACTGACGATCGTTCTATGACTAACAATCGACGAGAAAGATCCAGGTCGTATGAGTGCAAGATTTAAGCATTTAAGCTTTCCAAGACTACAAGTCTACTGTTCGCTGAAGGTTTCCAATTAAATAATTTGTAAAAATATCAGAAGAAACAAGGCTTTTTAGTGTAAAAGAAACTTCATATTTCGACGTTTTTCCCTCGCAAATTTTGGAAACTGTAGCAACCTGTGATGTTTAAAGGCTGTTATTATCGAAAAGATCAGAAGGTGGACAGTCTACTCAGATCGAAATAACGACATCGTTGTTACTGTATAGCGAAAAAACTGAGAAAGGGGTCCCAGTCACTGGCCTTCAGTGTGCAAAACTGTCTGCTGACCTATTCCCCTAAAAAGACTGACTGCGATAAATAATTGTGTGCTGTGATTTTTCGAATATTTTTGTGACGAAAGACCGCTTTTACTGTACAAATGTCACTTCGTCCTTCACAGAAATAGGCATATAGAAAATATGCAAATGGGTAACTATTAACACAAAATAACCAATAAATCCAACAGCTTGGGTACCACCAGTGCGGATGATTTGGCTCCATTATGGTGATTGCCGGGCTCTAATACCTGCCTCTAAGACCCTATTTACACGGGTACAGATGCATGGTGGCTGCCTGCCCCTGGTACGGATCCAAATGGACCATTTGGATGCGTACCAGTTTGGATCCGTACCCACGTGAACAGGGTCTTTTTCAAGAGAAGGAGGACGACGAGGGAGAACCATACTAGCAAAGTATTTCAAAACCCTAATCAGTCCGGTACATTACAGTAGGGTTTCTCAAACTTCGTGCCATTGGGAGTAGCCAGGGTTGCCACCATCTCCTTAGGATCCTGATAGAATATGTGGCATCAATTCAAGAAGCAGATCTATCAAACAAAACTCGGAAATTTTTTACGCAGATACCGTCTTTACATTTGTGCAGAGTCGGTTTTTAATCCTATCAACATGGAAACAAAATACCGGAAATATTGAGTGTCCAGCATGAAATGCCAGTGAAGCTGTCAAGCAAAAACCTGATATCGACTTGTGTGCAGCGAAGCAAAGTCACTATTCACATTAAAATGTCTGCATGTATTAGTATATTTTGTGTATCGGTATTTTTATGGATTAGGTGATCTCTGTGTTAAAGTGTCAGGTCACCTCTGTGTTAAAGTTAATGTAAAGTCTGAATTCATTTCTCTCTGGTATAGACTTCATAGCTAGGCATAGTTATAAACCAGACGTTTGAGGTGCCGCAGAAATTTTGAAAAACATTTAGCGTCCCGCGTTCAAATCGTTAAGGTAACATGGCACACAGCGGCGACAGTTGTGCCATATGTGGCCAGAAATAGGCAAGGATAGGCCTGTGAAGAATTACATACCATAATTGACAAGTAGTGCTTTTTTTGGAAATCGTCTCAACATTCCCATACAGATAGAGTCGAATAGTCAAAATATGACCTTCTTAAAAAAGTGGGAATGATCAAACGACTAAAATGTCTCCAACAAACTTGGCGGAACTCTCTACGAATACGTGATAAAGTATTCAATTAGGAAATGCATTTACATAAAGTGTAACCTTGCTAACCATACATTGTAACTGATCACTATTCTCCTCGGAGAGAACTCCCCTCTTTACCGAACTTTTCCATGACTATTTCTCAGCCTTAGACTTCTAAGAGCTTACATTCCCCGGCTTCTACTTTTAGTAGCTCTGTCATCACTTGAGAGCATTTAGATTGTAAAAGTTAGTTCCAGCAAAAATCTGAGTTTGAAATATGTTAAAGTGGGCAAAAGTCAAGCAAAGCCGCTACTCCAATCGGATACTGTCAGACTCAAATTGCCAACCAATTAAAAGTTACAGAACTTACAGTCAAATAGAGCTCAAATTACTCCAAGTGCAAAATTTCAAGGCAAAATAAAAATAACACAGAAATTTTACTGAGATGACATGTTAACTCGTGATCTTAGTAAACAAATAGCTTTTCCACCCCTTAAATCTATAACATTTAACCCCAAACTTCTTTTAGCATTTTAGCACTGTGGGATAGTAATAACAGTATGCGAAACGTCAGCAGCTAGGAACATGCGGTTTGCAAAGTAACCCAGACGGGTTACCAAGAGTGCACCTCTCCCTCCCAGCAGAATAACATAAACGAAAAGTATTATCAATGCTGTTACAAAACGTACGTAAAACTGTTCAAATAAAGACCATGCATAAAAAAGTGCGACGCCAATAATGCTTTTGCATTCTACGAAAATTTCATCGGATGTCGTAGGGATTTTACTAATAACCTTAAGATATCTTTGAATTCCATGGTAGGATAATTGTATGCAATTGGCAAATGTCTTCAATGCCAATTTGAGACAAAATGGTACTAGAATCAATAGTTCGCCAATAAATCAGGAAATTTTATATATTTTCAGAATGGAATAAACGAGTCATATATTTGGTATGTGGTAACTCTTGTCAGTTCCTATTTTAAATACTACTGTAATAAATTAAAGATTATATTTTAAAAATAGCTAAGTATTCTAAATTTCATGTAAGTATGATGTAAGATTGCTTTAGGATTCAACATGGGGACATTTTTATACCAGTGCACCATTTACATTAGTTCTCTCTCACTCACTCTCACTCACGCAGTGACAAACATACACGAACATACACAAGCACACATAAATACACGAGCACATATAAATGCACGAGCGCACATAATTACACGAGCACACAAACATACACAAGCACACACATACACGAACACACATACACACATACACGAATGCACACACATACACACACGAACACAAACATATACACGAACACACTCACATACAAGAACACGAGCACATACACGGACACAAACACATACACGAACACACATAAACAAATACACACACACACACACGCACGCACGCACGCACAGAAGGTAAGGTGAGAAATACAAATATAATCAGCTAAAGCTCTCTATCTTCATACGTTGTATCACCTACCTTTCTTTGTAGCCATTTTTGTTGCTTCAACAATATTCATTAACTCTCTCTGACTCTCTGTTTCTGATAGGCCCTCGGGATCAGACACGCTGCTCAAGGAACTACCAAAATCCAGACCAAGGTCCTCAAACTGTTTTCTTCTTGCTGTTGGTGATAGAAACAGACATAATTTTAGCATAGCACGTTGATAGCCTGTGGAGTGAATTATTGATGTACTCTTGAACGTCCGCCACCTTCACTTCTTTTCTCGGCTCATTAACGTCAACTTACTAAGCCGTCATTCGTGCCCAACTAGATAGATGGAGTTGAGTTGATGGCCAAGGCTAAGCAGCCTTCTAACGATGCTTTTGGTTTCCACCTGTCACTGTAAAAAGGAGGTCTCGGGTATGTTCAGTTTAGTCTCCTCAAAATACACACAAGCACAATTTGCAAAATAATTCAAGGAAGACATCAAAATTAAATGTTTGAAAGGCTAATGGAGGTAAAGGGTGAACCTAATATTTCAAAATATGAGACAAACGAGAATGTGGCAGGTGTGCAATCCAATTTTGATGGCTTTCAATTTTCTTCGACTGGGATCTATATAACTAAAAATCCTGACACTCACACGCTGGATTTCTTTGCACATCGATGCAGTTGTGAAAACCTATACATTGGGCGCGGCAGGAAACTCTATACAGTTTGAAAACCCGGGACTTTGCCAGCCCGTTTTCCCAATTTTACAGTACTTCGTCTCTTTTGATTCTAAGACTTTTCCAGGATTTTTCAAAAATATAAGTACCGAAAGTAAGAACTTTCGAGTATTTTTTCTTAAGGGGCAATCAACAATGTCTTGAACTTAAAAAACAGTATCGAACTCCAGACGAATGTTAGTGCTGATCAAATAAGGCAAAATGCTCATAGAGTTGAACGCTCATGTTTGTTATCCGTTATATCGACAAACACTTAGTGATGTTTTTCCCGCGCAAAAACTTAGAGGCATCTACTAGAAACTTATTCTTGTCGTTAAAATCAGCTTGTATTAGCGGTCTGAAATTCCCTATATCTTATTAAATTCTACTTGGCGCCGAAAATTCCCAAACGACCGGTGTGATAAACATATATTCTAAGGGTGACCCCTGCTCCGCGATATCAAAGTGTAAGGAGGTAACACTGGTCGATTTTTTTGGGACTAAAATGTTACCAGGTAATGGACACATGTTTCTGGACTATTTTTTCACGCTCATTTTGTAAATCAAGTCTGTTTTCCCCTATCACATCAAATTTTGTCGCTACAGGTATACGACTGTTATCGTCAAAATAGGAAGAATGCCTAATTCCCTGGGGAGGGGAAATTAATTGACAAATTATTGCGACTAAGACCTTTTTAACATTAAGTTAACTGCAATTTAAATCCAAATAAACCTCAGAAAGGAATTAATCAGGTACATCAGGTTCTTCACAAAGACTTTCAATTTGTCTGTGTCTGTTTACAATAATACCACAGCACCTCAGGAATTTATGGGAAAGCATGGTTAGTTTGAATAGTAGCTGATAAATTCTATTTTGACGATAACAGTCATTACTTGATTTTCAAGTGTAAGCGTATAAAATAGTCCACAAACATGTGTCGATTACCTGGTAACATTTTAGTCAAAAAAAATGTCGACCAGTGTAATGGAAGGGTTGGTCGACACAAATACCGATTTGAGTCCTCATTCTAAATAACTTCTTGACCCTTTTTAGCAAGTGTGTAGAAAACATTTCCTATATAACTGAATTTGTAAGTTACTTTGAAAATGGAGAAAACTCTAGCTACCATAGTAAGTTAAATTCAATTTCAAAGAAATTATAAATTAGAAAAGTGGCCACTTCACTTTCACGTAGAATGAAAGTATGGCCATTTACGGTAAACGACAAAATAAAAACATTGTGGAGTTTTCCTCTAAAGTTACAAACGACGGGATTCGACTACACAAAATGCAACTTTGATCTAAGGTAGCACAGAATCTACCTGTCTTTTCCTGTTCGCTGATATCTGGTGCCGGGCTCTTGCTTTTCTCTACTTTAACTTGTTGCTTGTCACTCATCGCTTGCAGCAAGTCCTCTTGGTCGGACTCTAAACTGAAATCATCAACGCCATCGTCGTCGTCACCCACAATGCTGTTCATGCCAAGAGCTTTTGCGTTGTCAAGAGGTGAGAATTGCTGAAACATACAAGGAGAACGAATTCCAAACACGGGAGGCTCAAGAAATCAGGAGGTAACATTAAGATAAGTTCCTACTATAGTATAAGAATACCTCATATAAGTGGCAGCTTATGTCGTATGAAAACGTGACAAGAAAACAGGACCAAGAAGCAAGTAAACGATAAAGAGACATGGACTCTACATGTATCAGAATTCAAGTACTCTGTGGTGAATTAGTGAAACCCCGGTAACGTGATCACCGAATGGGCATGGACGAGATGGTTGCCATAGCAGGGTGATCATGTGATCATGTAAGCGACGTCAAGGCTAGTCAGGATTTATGGTGCAACCGTCCTACCCCTTTTATACTACTAGCAGTGAGAAAAAAAGGAAACACCTTCTGGAATTTGCCTCAAATCTTGCAGCAATAACACGAAACATCAGGTACTATTTTGAATAATCCGGCACTGTTTCACTAGTCCAGTCTCTTTCATCATGTTCGCGGACATAATTGGGTTTTGTGGCCGAGTAACCGTGGTCTTAGTCGAAGTTTCGGACAGTCTAGGCAGTGTTCAAGATCCGAGTAGCACAGTGGTCGCTTTAGTGAAATTAGATGACATGGAAATTATGTGTCAATCATTCGAAGTACTGGAAATGCAATCGACTTTGCAGGGTGGTCTTGTTAGTAAGGTGTTTGCCGACCGGAATGCCACCGTATCAAACTTCGTGAATATCTGGCAATATATTGGTATTCGCATATTAAAATTTGAAACAAATCGCTTTACTATAATCATTGATACTTTTATCCTACAAGCCTAGACTACTTAACATGAAACTTCAGAGAACTGGATTATGAAAATATCTCTTTGTAGCTTTTGCATGGCATCCTATCCTCTGAAACCTAGCGAATTCTGGTTGATGGTTTATGTTTGAAGAATGTTGGTCAACTGACACAGCCCAAAAATGCTTTACTATAAATAAGGTAGAGCTGAATGCCGATGTGTACGGGAGTACGATTCAGGACCGTTTTGACAACAAGAGTATGTGTCCTCAGATCGTTGCGGTTCGTTGGTTCACTTGTTACAGCATCATACTATGAAACCTTGAATCCTCGTTACCCGGTGTTCACTAACGATAGACACCTCATACAAGTTTGTAGGCAGATTTTATAATTTCATACCCTGCAATTTGTCTAACTAGTCCAGTTACTTTTACTATTACTGAAACTTGTGAAACTATGTGTGACAAATTTTTGATACGATTATTGTAACAATAAGATAAAATTAGTAAAAATAACATAATAACAAAATAGAAGGAGTACTAAAAATAATAACAATAATTATGACATAATAAAATACTAATTACAATACCTAAAACATACAGCTTTAAGATAGTTTTTGTAATACAATCATATCTCTTAACAAGGATTGGGCATCAAATAGCTAAAGGACGACTGTACAAATAATACCCCGCCGATTCCATAAAAGGAAAACAAGTTTAACTTTTGTGACGAATACTGTTGGCGAGTAGGAGAGAAACCTATACTTTGTATCATGAAGAGTCGAAATAAAACGCTGGGAAGAAAGAACGATGGATGTTAGAACAGCTCTATCACTCAAACAGGGGTAGAACTCATATTGTTGGCGAAATAAATACATACATACTACTTTTAGTTCCCCCCTACTCGGTATTTCAGAGAAATTACAGAAATCCCCTTATAAGCCTTTACGGCTTTACTTCTTCTTTTCGTTTTGAGCACAGTATTTGTTAACACCTCTATAAACGGACGATTATGGAAACAAAGTCTTTTGAACGTTTTAATGATATAATTGCCAAATTTAGGGGTTTCTTTGTTTTTAATTACTTACATTTTTCTCTTAATTACCTTTTATATTTTTTGCTGTATATTTCAAATTAGTCTGTACTTCACAGATTGTAATTTTGATACATTCATACATACATATATACATACATACATACATACATACATACATTCATACATACATACATACATACATACATACATAC
>JAAAKM020005511.1:0-11023 GCA_010016025.2 Alatinidae sp. Z8VKAUB7J3 | reverse complement strand
TCTATCCACGACATTGACAGCTTGGTATCTAAAATATATAAAACTCCTAAATGTATTCCAAACTATAAAATACGTCAAACTCATTTGCCTACGTCAGGGTTTCTCGACCTCCTACAGCATGTTACCCCCCCCCCCCCCTCACGCTACCAACAGTTCAAGAGTGACGCTTGAATCCAAAGGAGTACGGTGAGGGATTATCAAAACATGTTAAATACACAACAAACGTCTTATCAAAGATCCTAACTGGGTTACAAGCTGTGAAGCGAAAAAGTTTGCAGTGCGGAAGAAAAAGAACAAAAGTTATTGTTGTTGCTATGTTGGTTCCGGTGTTTTGATGCAAAAAAACAAATTATAAAAATACTATTAGCTTTTGAAACTAAATAATCTCTCGGCGAATTTGCCAACAAAAAGCAGTAACTAGAAAATTACAAATACCCCCTTAGTGTACTTTGGACGCCCTAGTACCCCTTGTCTCACATTTACCCCTCTTAAAATCTCAAGTACCCCTTGGTGATCCCTGGAACCTCGTTGCCAAACAATGCCCTAGATAGCAATAGAAGATACTGTAACAAAAGTTTACTGACTTAACTGAAGGTTGCTTGAGAAGCAAAATGCTTCTTTCGATTGTGTTGGCGATCGTTGGCTTCAGTTCTTTGTTCCAATCAAGTAAACCCTACTGCTTAACGACGCGATAGTTCCTTTGAAAATACCGTACCTTCTAGCCGAATAAATCCGCCGTAGAGACTGGGTATGCAGTTGCTTTAATCTTAATACCATAAGCAGAAATTTTAACATGAGACGAGAAGGACGTCCGAAGAAAATTGAATGAGCTGAGTGGGTGTGTAACGAAAATTAGGGAAGGGCAACACTGAGCATACGTTTTCGTGCAGCTCACAACAAAACGTAGCTTCTCGGCAAACACGCTTTCACAGAAGGTCCAAGTTGAACTAGTTTCTCATTAAATTCTAGGGCTTTTTGCGCAAGATTAAGTCGAAAATAAAAGGACGAAATATGTCATATGAACAACTTTGCATTACATTTTCCCATTCACACCACTCCAAATATACTACGATACAATCATATATTTACAATATTAACATAGTTTGCTTCAAAGTTCTTTCTCATGGATGTTATGTTCACGATTCCATTGCATTCAGTTTAAACAAAAAATAAGCAAGAGTGCTCTAATTTCAGTTAATATTAAGAGTTATTAGAATGCTTAGCAAAAATTGTGGCTGTTATATGTCTTCAAAACTTCACAAACCCAAGCAAATACTCTGCTGGCATTCTCCTTGCCACACGTGTCATAATATCTTTCTAAGTACCTCCCTTGTATCTCGAAGACAATTACTATTACTGTTTGTGACCTGGATTCGTAAATTTTCCAATAAGAGCTGCTGTTTCAGCTTCAAATTTTGGTGTTCTTCAGGGCAACATTATACCTCCATGTTTTTTTTAAATTTGAACAGCATGTGGCACAGACTTCAAGATCTTAATATCAATTAGGGAATGCATACCTAGGTAGAGCTTCGATATCTTTTAAATGTAGGCCCTACTGTTGTCCGTGACGATGTATATTCTCCTAACAACGGTTTAACAACAAGCGTTATCAGTGCAAGGCTTGTTATCGTTGTAACAACTTCGGCAAAATATAATACAGTTCTCCTTTCAGCTGAGCCGATGTAGATACTTTAAACAGAATTGCAGCTTCGGCAGTATGATGCAGGAAAAGCTTATTGTATCGCAAACGAAGCAACGTTGAAATAGTATCGGTATATAAGTTGGCGAGGACACTACACGGGCTTCAGTATCAATTATAAGTACTCGTCATCCCCGAGGTCCAAATAAATGTCGAAAGACTCCCTGTTACAATTACCATCTTTTGTGAATACATACTTGTGAAAAGATCCATCTATGCACACGGCTACAAACAAATAAACAAAAACAAATAACATTAAACATCGAGACTGGTTATATACTTAGTAACATTAATACCATTATAAAAGTAACTGACTTAAACACTAATGAAAACACACCTGAATATGGTATGCACAGACGCCACAGATGAAAACTTATGTATTACCTATAGTCATTAATTCATTCACTCAAATGTTTGTCTCCATTCCTTCATTCTCTCAGCTATTCACTCACAAGAACATTCCTTCCGCTCATGAAATAATTCTCTAATTTAAATATTTACTGATTCATTTTCAATTAGTAGTTTTCTCCTTTTGGTTACCCTTTCCTTCTATGTTTCTACCTTCTTTTTTCTCCGTCGCCTCCCTTACTTTCGTTTATCGATGCCCCTTTCTCTGTGTCTCTTAGTAACTTCTATTGTTCTAGAAGTCCCATCACCCACATTAGTGGACGAAGTTCACAAAAATTCTTATTTGGTTCATGGAGTCATATAAACGCTTAAATCGGCGGGTGAACATGCTTATTGGTCGCAAGAACACTAAAAGCCATTATTTAAATTAAAAGAGCACACGATTAGTAGACATTAATCAAAATGAAACCAGAACTCAAATAATAGAGTTACAGCTGTACAACCGTGCCAATAAGGATATCACGCGTGAAAATTACAGTAACACGAACGACATAGTAAGATAGAACAACCTCGAAAAGAAACGGGAGTACAATCTCAAGATAGTAAGGCGTGAAAGGCTCTCCCTTCCAAGAAAAAAAATACGCTTCTGGCTAAAATCCAATCACCTTGCGGGGCAAAATACGATATTTTCGTTCCGCATATTTGTCATCAGCACACAAGAACGTACAAACCTTTTTAAATAAGTAAGCCTCCCGTAACAGCACTTCTTGAAATGCAGAAAATTTGAAGCAAAGAGACTTCAATAAGCAAGGTATTAGATACTGTTCAACACTTTTACACTTGATAGCTGTTCTTACGCACACAATTTTCAGTTAACGTACCACATTGTACATGCATCCAAATTTTTTGAGCTCTGAAACCTCTTGCAGACAGGTCAGCTAACAGACGGCTCACAATCGATATAAACGCTGGAAGGAGACCCACTTACATTACGATATACAAAAGTAAACATACTTAAAGGCAGGTAAGGGAAGTCAGTTAAAAGAGACTTGGAAATGTCATAGAAGATGCAAAGTCATCAATGCTTTCTATTCTACGTTGCTTACAAATACCTACCAACGACGGAGCTTCCTGGGCCAAAGGCACATATGCAAGGGCACTCAGCGGGAACTGAAAAGTTTGCAATGCCCCATTGAGACTCGATGTATTGTCCAAATAGCCCGACTTTTGCTAAACTAGAATTAAAGAGAGAGAGAAACTGTTCATTAAAAGAGAAACAATTGTAACACTTGTTTCAAATATTATAAGAGATACCCAGAGCCTCCCCCCCCCCCCCGTTTTTTAATTGCAATGTCATTGTTTTCGCACAAAACGTTCTGTATTAATTGTTATCATATTTGAATTGGGCAATGACCTTCTACAACTCCCTAATAAGCAGTGGGGCAATGTATCAACCACCCTCCCCCTAAGTATGACTTGAAATATGATGAAATGTAGTATAACTATTCGCAGAGAGAGGGGGGGGGCGTACATAACGTTTACAGAATTTAACCAAGTAAGGTATCAGCGACGAGGCTGTTAGTATCTACGCAAAAATGCTAAGGCTTCAGCGGGGTATCTTGTTGGGAGATTCCCATTTCAAAGTGCGACATTTTTGGTCCTGTCATGTTTAGGGCTTTCCTCGCAGGTAACATTTTAAGATTTTACTTGAGGCGTAGAAATATTTGAGCTCCCCATACTTGCAGATAAATGATACACTTTGGGTAGGTAGTATTATATCAAAATCTGGGATACCTCCTGCAACTAATTGATTTATCCACTGGCTGTAACTAACAAGGGAAAAACTATTGTACAAAATTACACATGTACAAACTACAACCACTACATCTTAAAATAAGTTGACGTATGATGTTTTTTTATGAAAAGACACTTAAATATTAAATAGGAACATTTAGGTTCGAGGATTTAATCACATTACATCAGTTACACTGTAATGAGACGGTTCAATAACACGTCATGTCAGTTTGTTTTCTGATATTTGCCCGTCGCGCACACTTACCTTACGTACCGAAGTCCTTACGGCATTTCTAGTTCACTGGCAGCAATAATATCCATAACAGCAAGTAACCCTGCCTTTGATTTGGAATGTAGTAATTCGTCAATTTGAAACAATAAGTTCGAATTTCTTATAATTCTTGTATTTCTAGAGATAAGTTATGTACTATATGGAAGGGCAGATAAAATCACCACCCTAGGATAAGGAAGACGCTCTTTCTAAAAACCAACCAAAGGTGAACGAAAAGTCAATCATCTTTCCCTCTCTTGTAGTTGCAAAGTTGTAAAACCACCGTATTGGTAGATCAAATAGTTTGTTTGTGGTAAAAAAACAAGAATATTGCACGAAATAGCGAAAACATTGTGTACTGAATAGCTTTTTTCATTTGGCCGTTCTGGAGTCAGTCCACATAAAAGCAAGAAAACCTTTACTATGCAGCCAAAAAGAATTCGTTTTCTCACTAGGCCTATTCAGTTAACCTTGTTGTAATGGACGCTGATTGGTCCAAAAACACAAGTCATTCAGGCAGTCCAATTTCTGATTGGCTCCTTCAAAATACAGTTGGGTATACTCTTTCACACATTACATTTCGGTCATTCTGACGTTAGTACTCTGAGGAGTGTCAGACGAAAAAAGATTTCAGTACACAATGTTTTCGCTATTTCGTGCAATATTCGCATTGGTAGAATAAAACGTACGTCGATCTTTTGTTCAATGCCGTATCTTTTAATGCGAATATATGGACTGTTCCTTTGTCACTGGATGCACAGAGGTACGATGCGTCCGGACTGAAATTGATACTAATAAATAAAAAGAAAAGAAAGAAGAAGAAGTAATGGCAGAGTTAACAAATCCAAATACTAAATAAATATTATGCAACAAGTATGATTAAATTAAGGAAACGTTTGGGCACAACAATTTCGGTATTTTGCATACATACTATTGTCTCATATTTAAAAGACACTAGAGAAATAGACAATATGTCACCAGCGGGGATTGAACCCGCAACCCATGCTTTCGCGGCGTGTGCTCCAACAACTGAGCTATGTGACCTTCCGATGTTAACAAACTTTATTTCTCTAGTCGTCAGTCAGCTTGGGATGGTCAACATTCATTTCAGTTTCAGCTCGGGATGGTTACCATTTCGGATTCCGCTTGGAGCTGCTCTTCTCCAATCCAGTCTTAAATCAAAGCATATGGGTTCAGTCTGGAAAGATCCTACTTCGTGTTTAAAAATATTCGAGTTTACTTACATACAGCTAACAAACTTCATGCTAGAGAATATTCTTCAAAAGAGTTGCTGGTTTGGTAACTTACTTACCAGTACAGTGCGGCCTGGTCAGCCCCTCGTCGTAGCTCCACTACCTGTCGTTTCTGTTTAATATCGAATACCCGTATCAGCGTTCCCTACAACAACAATTGAGAGAAAAGAGTATTAGAGATAGAAAGACTAGCAATCACCGCTGACCATGTCAACAACGTTCCTAGGACCGGTATATCAGCTGGTCTTTCTTCATCTACTGAAACTCCGCATACCGAACTACGTAGCAAGTGGCAGCTGTCATGAGCAAATGTAGTACAGCATAGATAGATTCTCCAGTTCGTGTAAACTAAATCAGTGCAGTGGTAACTATCTAGAAGACATCTATGTGTTTGGCAATACTTTTAAAGGCCATGCGGCCAATTTACGTGATGTGTTTCAGCTGCAAACAATTTATTGCTTAACTCTAAGACGTGACGTTTTGTTCAAAAAGAAGTTGAATACATTGGCCACATTGTTACACCGGTTGGTATCAAACCAAAGCCATGGTCGAGGTTGTACAAACATTTCCAATTCCCACTAGTGTTTCTTGGACCTAACAGCCTCAGCAGTCGCCGAACATTGGCTTAAAAGATTCCTTTACGGTATCACCGGAAGCGCGTTCTCCTCTCACTACACACATTAGCTGCACTCCTCAATACAAGAACCTGATTCCCTCAGTGCCGGATACAGCAATTGATCGTAAGGCGGTGGTGTGTGTGGGGGGAGGGGGGCAATTTTAAAGGGGCCAATTTCAACACATGATAAAGTGTATTGCATGGCAATTCCTCTGCCATAATCTCTAAGATTTCCACATCAATATTGTAATAGTCGTTAGTGAACATTCCACAACAAATCAAACTACCCAAAATTGTTTCTGGGGCTACAGACCATAGATACTTCACGAAATGGCAAAAACGTTGCGTACTGTTTTCACTACTTTGTGCTGTATTCAAACTACCTAATCAGCCTGTCCTGAATCCAAATGGCAAAACCTTAGCCCTTACCATTTACTTGGGTACTGACCTTTGTTGAAGCTGTCGCGATTTGTGTTCCTTGCTGGTTAATGGCTAAGCAAGCAATTTCGTGTTGATGTGCATTGATGGTTAACGGACTAGCAGAAGATCCAGGCTGTCGTATGCTTAAGTCCTAAAACATTAAATGGAAAGATGAAAAGTGAAAATAAAAAGGAGAAAGATGAAGATATGTCTATCTGCTGTTGATAATCACGCTTTGCATATCAAACTTTGTAAACTTAGCCTCTACCTTAGTTGCGTACTCCAGAGAGCCTCGCTACATTCAGCCTCATGCAATCCCGCCACTTCTCCCTGTTTTGACATAGCCTATCCACTGTCAGTATTGGTAGTTTAGTATCCATCGTTAGTTGGTCAGACAAGCGCTTTGGGGGCCTTCCTTTTGGGCGCTTGCAAGTATAGTCATCCTTGTACGCTGCTTTTACGCAGCTAGAGTTCGGCAAACAAACGATGTGACCAAACAATTTCAGCCACTTTATAAAACGAAAACGATATCTACCACAAATTCCAGAAATTGCTAAGAGAAATATAAAGAGCAGTATTTTTATAGACTTTTCAGACCAATCCTCTCGGTCGGAGCTGAAAATTTACACTAGACCCTAGGCTGATGAGATGAGATGAGATGGCTGATGAGATAGCTGCAACGCCTCCCAATGGAGTTACGTCACATAGAATAGACCCGGAATAAAGAAAAGCTAGACAGGGCACTCCAAGCTTTTCTTGTTGATAAGTTTTCTTTGCACGCGCATGAATAACACATTTTGCCAACATGATCAGTTCAGACAATTCAAATGCTGCTTCACTCGGAACTTGATTATTTCGAACAAACTACTACCATTACTACAATTCAAGAAAACTTCGTTATAAATTGTACAACTATTGTAAAACTTTTGTTGAGAAATATTACCAAGCCTCAGTGACGGATCCAGGAATTACACGTAGGGTGGCGTGGGGGGTTGCATCAATTTTCCTTTGCCATAAGCTCCCAGTTGCCTACATCCACATTGCAATCATTGGTATCAAATATTCACAAGTCAGAAAAACTACCTAATCATGCTACCTTTAGTCAGAATTGCAAAACCAACTTTACGCAGAATCCTTAGAGGGTTTTAACCTAGACAGCCCCCTCCCTGGGTCTGCCGCTGCTAAGTCTTACAAGCCACTCGTACCAAAATAAAAAGCACAGGTAAGACAGTCTAACTACTTCCATTTACTTACTTCATCAATTTATTTATCAATTTACGAATTTGATCTAATTTGAGATTTGTGATCAAGGTGTCATGCTTGTAATAAGGTGAAGCTTATAACACAGTGAAATCATAAAAATATTTGTAAATGGGGCAGTGCTAAGAAGAGAGGGTTAATTAGCAATAACCTATTAGTCTGAAACTACTTGTAGAAAATATGACTCTCTTACCGCTAGCTGTACACTGCCACACTTCCTCCCAGGAAAAGCTAAATATCGGTTTTCTAATGCTGAAGATAAGGCACAGATTCCTACAATTAAAACACAGTAATTGATTATTTGTCTTTATTTGACTAGAATAAATAAAATTGCAAAGAAAGGCATAAAATAGGCACCAAGTTTCATTAAAAAAAAGAGAGGGAGAGCAAAAATCACGTGGGGGAAACAATCAGCAGTAATCTAAAAAAAATGGGACTCACATGGAATGATATGCAAGATGATACCCAACAAGGATTTTTTAAAACAGATTTTACGCCTTGTATTCCCCTTGGTAGGGGCTAGGATGGTGACCACATATATGGGACTTTTGCTGAAGCTTAGAGTAATTTAAGACTGGATGCCTTTCCTGTCGTAACCAATGGATATTCAGGGAATCAAATCCTTACCCTCTAGCATAGAAGGTAAGTGAACTATCTACTGGACCACAGCAGCTCCAATGAATGGTGTGAAGAAATAGGATACAGTCCTATGTCCCATCTGGGATGAAGAGGATACATAAGTAAGCAGCATAGTTAGGGGTATGGGTCAGTCGGTCAGCGCCAGTCAGTCAGTTGGATATAGTCAGCCACTTTAGTAGTCAGGCAATCAATCAGTTTGTCATTTTCACTTTAACAACTATCCTTACATGACACATATTTTATTGAACTGGGGCAAGAGGGCAAGCAGGGGCCATGTATAACTTAGGGGGGGCAGTATGGACCCATGCTCTCTTGGCTTGGTACATGATATTAATCCCTTCCAATACTATAGTAGAGCTACAATCCAAGACTACGCAAAATACTCCCCTTGTCCCCCTTTTCCATAACCCATTGTTGGATTATTGGTATCACACAGTAAAGATTTCCTGTTGAGTTCAAAAACATGTAAGTGGGGATACTGGAAGTAGTGTCTGCTCCCAGATGACATACCTGAAAAGTAAAATGTCAGCCCCACGGATACTATAAACTAGACCCAAGGCAACCAGTTGTAACTAACTCACATAATGCTTCACCTCACAGGGGATGTGGTACATGTAATCTCTTACTTAGCGAACAAATTTCAACCTGAAGAACTTTAGACAGGGAACCTTTAGATCTGTTAGAGTTTGGTTTACTTCCTCAACATCCCTTTCACCTCTGGTGTTACTCAAAATCCATATCGTTACATGTATGATGAATGTCTTACCAGGGGCTCCAAAAAATGTCAGATTGCAGGAAGTAATACATTGCCTTTGAATAAGGTGTATGGTGTGATATTTAAAGAGTTATGAATGCAATCGAGTCTTACCTTTAGGGTTATCTCTTGTATCCAAAACAAACTGTTGTTCAATTTTATTCGGAAAGCTGTAAGCATATACTTTGTTTCGGAGGACTACAAAGATCCTGTTGTTGATAGCAAAGGAGAGATGAATATCAGCATAATATTAGTTATAAATTATTAAAAATATAAGATGCTAACAAGACGCATCAGATGTGTGTTGATAGGGATGCATTTGATAATGTATGTTCATTAGTACATAGAATATACATCAATAGTTATCGTTGAGAAGAGAGGGTTTGAAATGTTAGTTAGAAAAGAACACTGGGGAAATAGAAAAGCATGTCACCATCTGGGATCGAACCCATGACCCATGCTTTTGCAGCGTGCACTCTACCAACTGATCAAGGTGACCTCCGATGTTAACATACTTCTATTTCTCTAGTCACCACATTAACTCCCAATCATCCACCGGTGCACATCGACATCCAGCTCAATGCCATTGGAGACCAACCTCTCTGCACCATGTGGCTTGACCAAGGAAGAACTGCCCTCCAGCCCATCATTAATCCAAAACCCATTAAAGTTAGTTTTCTAACTAACATCAATAATTGCAAGTAAGAGATAAATCACTGAGAGAAGAAGCAGTCTGATACTGGATTCTTAACATATTAAGAAAATGGGAAGTAAAAGATTCTTTACTTACATATCTTTCCTCATTCTTACATTTAATACTGGTGAACCAAATGTGAATTCAATGGCTGGCTTCTTTGCAGTTGCATCAATGATATAGACTGTCAAGGGAAAACGTATCATAGAGAAGAAGCTAACACTGTGCATTGTTATCACCATCATAATCATTACTATCATCACCATCATCATCATGATCACCATCAGTATTATAATTACTACCATTACAAAAGGCGCCTGTGTTGCAACGAAAGATCATTTAATCTTGCAGAAATTCCATGGCTCCACACTCTACTTGCAAGGGACTAACAGTAGATCTTGGGTGACATTATCACCAGTGTTTGTAACTCCTTTTGCCTTGGTGAGATTTGACTTGAATGGGAAATTGTGAAGAAGGTGCCTATGTACTGCACAGACAGAAGGAGATGCCAACTCTGCAGAATGGAGAAGCTTCACATAGTTAAAGCCAACATATTATCTCTTTTGAATGGACAAACAAGGCTGTTATCCAAGTGTCAACATGGGAGCCATTATCATATAGGGTCTATTAGATATGTTGTGATAGTTGTAATGGACTTTAGCTATGCCTGAAAACTGCAGTAACCGTGAAACTTGAGGTACCTTAAAAAATCTTAGTGTTTCTTTTGATTATGTATGTATGTATATATGTATGTATGTATTATGATGTAATAACTAACACTAGAAGTACAGTGCTTGATACATAGGAATGTAGAGCATATATAGATTGCAGGGGGAAAATACTAGGATGTTTGAGCTATTTTAAGTTTCACACATTTTGTGATCTTCAGGCATTTTGTCGTGCCTGAAGATCGCAAAATGTGTGAAACTTAAAATAGCTCTAACATCCTAGTATTTTTTCTCTGCAATTTATGAATGTATGTGCATATGTAAGTCTGTATTATGTATTGCATATGTATGTATATATGCATATGTATGTATATATGTATGTGCATGTATGTGTATGTATGTGTCTGTGTGTACATTTGTACTAAAAAGTATATTTTACTAATATCATCACATTACCAGAGTTTTTGGTATAAGAAGGTTGGGTAACAATGTACCTATTGCATGAGCCTCGATGGCTCAATGGTTAAGGTGTTGGTTTAGTAATCATGAGGTCGCGGTTCGAATCCGGTCAGCGCCGTTAATTTGCAAGCTATTGTGGTAATGCTCC
>JAAAKM020005507.1:0-11026 GCA_010016025.2 Alatinidae sp. Z8VKAUB7J3 | reverse complement strand
GATGAAAGCTCAAAGCGGAATGGGGGTCTCTCTGGGTCAGATGGAATTGACACACTTGTTTTAGGGTCAGGTTTGGTTGATTTGTTGCTTTGACGTTGTTCCTTCATTCCAGCTAGTATTGTTTTGTTTCAACCACAACCACAGCGGTGCTTTGTCAGCTGTCTTTTGTACTTTTGACATAAGCTTAAATCGGTTCTTCGACAGGTGGATGAAACCCCTATTCGATAAATCCTCTTGCTCAGATTCCAGTGTGGTGATACTCTACCTCACAGCCATCTTCCTCACACCTTTCAATCAGCTCTTTATATTGTTCATTTTTCCTGTCTTCTGCTGCCTTGATATTTTCCTCCCAGCTTACTGTCAACTCCATGATCACTGCCTTCTTTCTATTGTTGCTCCAAATTGCTACACTACCCTCCCAAAAGTATTTGAAAACTTGCAGAAAATGAAGATGGCAGCCATCAACATAGGCAAATCTACATCCGGATTGATTGCCCAATAATTATTTGATTGGACAAGTCTTTTCATTAAGACTTATACCAATGGAAGGAGAATTTTTCAAAGATTTTCGTAGATATGCAAATTTATGCTTTACTTTTTGCACTCTTTTTAAATTTTGTCAGGCCCATGTTAACTATGAAAACGTTGAGCTGTGATGAAATGAGCAGAAAGAAAGGCTGTTTACAAATTTCATGATATCTCAAATACACGTTATGGGATTTTAAATTCATTTCAGGAGCTCTATCAACATTACTTAAGAAGGGATTTGAGAAACTTTAGGGAACCTGGAGCATATTGTTATGACTGGATCAGCTGTCATTTGATTGTTAGTAGAAGTAGCCACTCAGACTGCGATGAAAACATTAATAGATTGAACGTACTCTTTGGTAATTTCTCTGCATATTTACTCTTGTTATCCCACATGTTTACCATGTAGTCTATGCTTCTGTAGCCACTGTCTGGTTTTAGGCATGTCACAGAAAAGGCAAAATTTCTACATATTTCTACGTGTAAAACAGAATACTAGTGTTATACACACTCCAATGAATAACCGTTGTATCTATTTTAGCCAATTTTTCTCAAAACTTCACTCTTATATATATGTTTTTAAATTCAAACCAAATGTTGCTGACATTCTTTTGCCTTTTCAGGTGATGCCATATTTGTTGCAAGCATTCAAATACTTTTGGGAAGGTAGTGTATATCTGGACATTGTGCAGTTGCTACCACCAGGAAAACTAGTGGTGTTTCCAGATCAACTGCAATCTTCCAGTAACCACGCCATCTACTGTCTGTTTGAATTTTCTTTTTATTCCTTGCTGATGGCTTCTGCCCTTGCTTAACAAAGTTAATTCTTTCAAGCTTTTCAATCTTTGATCCTCTCCCTTCATTAACTCCTTTCACCCATTCCCTGAACCGCTCCCCCAGTACTTTCAACACCTGGTTGTGTCCCCATGTTCTTCTATCTAGTGCTAGAGAGCTAATGAGATAGGATATGCTAAATAGTTCCATTTTGACCACATTTGCACAACTCATCCTGGCTCTGTCTCCGGCGTTTTAGGTTTGCTGGTGACAATAGCATGTCATAAGTGGCTTTTATTAATAAGGGGATCCAGGCTATTTCCGTATTCCAGATATCTTTCCAGCTGATCTTTCTTTCTATCACTATTGACCTCCATTGCAGACACTGGCTTTGCACACTACACTGCACTGCACTAGGTCTATCCTTCTTTTCTCGTCTTCATTTGTCCGCATCTCATTCACCTCTGCTTTGTACTTGGCTACCTGATTACTTGCCCGAAATGGTTTTAATGCACATGATCCCAAACCTTCTCGTTTCATTTGCATGGCCCCAATGATGTCTTTGTGCTCAAGATGTTTGATCAATTGGTTCACCTCTTCTTCAGCATTTCATTTCTTTCCTGTTCTTAGTGACGGTGGATTATCTCTTATCTTCACGTCTTTTGAAAATCTGAGGGTCTTGACAATTCTCACCTTCCCTGCTTTGTATTTATCAGTTATTGATGTAAGAGGTAATTTGAGTGGCAGAGATTGCCCATACAGGGCTGATGTAGTGAGTATCTTTGGTAACCCCAGCCACTTCCAGATGTAATGGTTGCGTCTTTGTTAGATTCTTTCAATTCTTGAAACTGCAATGCCATACATCATCATTGGCCATAGCAGACAGGGGTGCAAAACAAATTGCAGGCACCAGCATTTGAATTTGCCAAGCAGCAAGGTGTTGTCAATGGCTTTCATCCCATCCTCTGGTGTCTTCTGTGTTTTCCCTGCCCCGTATCACTCAGTGACTTTTGGTACAACCAACCAAGACTCTTCACTGGCTTTTCTTTTACCGTTGGTATTGGTTACCACCTATAAAGAATCTTACTTCCTTTTGCTTTCCCTTCCTGAGTGTCAGACTACTTGATTTCTTTGCTTTGAATTTCATCCTTGACGTATCGATCAGGTCATTGAGCGTTTCTAGTACTTCCCTTGTGACTATCTCTCCCCGCACGAGCATTGTGATGTCATCCATAAATTGTATCTAACATGTAATAAAACCTCCATTTAATTGCATACCACTTAAAGGCATAAATCACATTATCGCATGAGATTATTTGCTTAACTTGCTGCTTTCATTCGTATAATTGAATATTTTCTTGTTTTATCAGCAATACGAAATAAAGGGAACACCATTTAATCTGTTAAGTAATCCCTTCAACCTTCTACCAGACACCAACTGCAACATCCTGCAAGATATTGTCACTCATTCAAGCTGACATTTTAATCATGATACAAAACTTAATACAGAAGGTAATTGGAGAGACACTTCATATATAGGCACTGCACCCAACTTAAATGAGATGCAGTCTCTATGATGATAAATCACACTTCAAAGCTTTTCTGTTAATTGCATACACCAGATAATTGCATGTCTGGCAAATTGAATATGGGGTTAACTGGTGTCATCTGTACTAGCACATTACTATAGTATCTTAATCCAATGCTGTACTTATTTTGACCAGTATATATAATTGTGTTTTGCCAAGATCCAGTCAGTTGAATATGCTGATTGTCATCAGATACATTGCTTCACCTCATGTACAACGCACCATTTCCTTTGTTGCTGTTTGCAGGAATAAATTTGTGCTTCTGTCACTGAATGTAAACGAAGTGTGATCCGTCTATTCAAGTCTGTGTAGAGCACCCCTGCTGCAAGCCACCCCTTACATAGGCTAGATGATTTATCATATTATCAAATTGTCAAAACGTTCAATTTGCTGAAGTACATCATTTTGTCAAGTTTTCCTGGCAGTTTGAGACACCTTGGCCTAAATCATTTTGTTTCATCTAAATCATAACGTAGTGTGAATTGGGCTTCAACCTTCTAAACTTGCTCAATTAAGTACACCCCCCTTCTGACCATCTGTATGAAGACCCATGTCCGGTCTTCTTCCTTCACCTAATCATACTCTTTTACCTTCACCCTCTTCTGACAGAAGTTAAAAGTTTTGACATTTTTGATTTGTCATGAAATATGTGTATGATAGGCAAGTGCTGCCATGAAAGATGTTAGCAAGGAAAATATACAAAATTTAAGCCCCTAATTACAGTATGTTCTTTCGATAACACTTCTTTATCATGCTCTTCTTGAGATAAAAGTTCTCGATTTCTAACAAATTCTGCACACTTTGAAAAAGGGAATATTCTCTGCCATGAAAGGGGCACTCTCTTTTAAGAAAAATGTGCCTTTGCAACTGAATGGAATTCTATTCAATTATTTTGATGCCATTACTTTTCTTATTTCCAAGAGATATGTTGAGGTTGTTCACAACCATCATCCAACATGTTAAACTGCAGCTTCCATTTAAAATCTATCTTATTGTATAATGTTTTTAATACACTATCAATTTAAATGTAGAATCAATTTATCAAGTTTTTTTGATGATACAAGTCAAACGATTGCTAATAAAGCTTCACAATGTTTTTCTACTTATAATAAAATAGTCCTTGAAACCAATAAGCGTAACTTCGATATAAAATTGGCTTTTGCTTTTTATGAAATTAAAAACACCTTCAATGGGAAGAATCGTTTACCTAGTGGAACACTTTTACACAAACACCTTCATTCAATGGCCACACCTATATGTACGTCTTATTGCATAAGCCTCATAACATAATGCCTTATCAAGTTTTAATCTATCGCACAGGCCACTTCGAGCTTTAGCGATATAATAGGAGATGTGTTGCCTGTGCACTGCTTTGATATATAAAAGATGGCAATTAATGCTGCATAAAATTCTCAAGGAAAGTAAGAATTGTCGTAGTTATTGTTAATTTTAATCTCCTTAATGCATTGACTGCTACTTAAATATTTTGACAATGTACGCCAATAGTTTAAGTTGGAAAGTACAATTGGTAGGGCATTTGGTGATTTGGGCACCATACATCATCACTGTACTAGTATGGTTCTAAAGTGTATTTTCAACATATAGTTTCATCCTATTAAAATGCGGTAATTAGAAATTCTCCCTAAGTTTGGAAGAAGGTTTTTCTTGACTATGTCTCGAGAAGCTGAGTGAAAGAAAGTGTGATAGGTCAATCAGCAACTCAAGAAAGAAACATAATCTTTTCTCAGTTGATTGGTTTTTTAGGTTTCTACCCTCGTGTCCGAAATAAACGTGCCGGGACGTTTATTAATTTACAAGAAAATTTCCACCCAAGACATGCTTATTCCAGCCACCCCGTTTATTTATTTTTGAAACTTTTTTCACCCACACCGTTTAGTTCGGACGCTTTTTTCTTCTCCGGAACATAAAATCATGAAGAAATAAATAACTTCTCTTTAATTAGAGACTTTAAAGACTTCTTGTATATTACTTAGATGCAGTTTTATACCTTTTACCTATGTTTGATGCGTTTATACACGAGCCCTTAAAACAAAAGCCCTTGGAAACACTACTGTTACATGAAGTTCCACACACTTTATGAAAATTTCGAGACAAATTTTTCCACACACCGCATTTATTTATTTCAAGCAGAATTGCCACACACCCCGTTTATTTATTTTGAGCAAAATTTCAACCCACCCTCTTTATTGCAACCACCCCTTTTATTCCGGACACGAGAGAATGACTCTCTGAACGACGCCTCCTCCAAACGATGGAGAGGATATTGTTGGATGTGGTTCTCCCTTTTGCTAAAATCACGTTCTCAAATTAAAGAACTGTCTGCTTTATTAGAAATGTTCAGATTTCGGAAGTTAAGTGCTAAGCTGGGTTTTCCTTTTTCATGACAATTTGAGCACTTGGAAACGGAGCATTCTATGCTTATTGTATACGTTTTCGTAAAGCATGGCATTCAGCATTTTAGACATGTGGGTAATATTAATGTGGTTAGCGTAGCGTTTCATAAGGAAATGGGCATAATTGAAATGCTGATCTTAAAGTGTGAGTCACGTATAGTCGTGGCTACTCGGACAGAGAGACAAGTTGTATAATAATGAGACACATTCACAGGTGATGACACTTAATCAGTCACTAAGAGTCGGGAATGGTCTCAAACATTTGCCAAAATTTGGGTTAACACACGTTTTCATAGAGCAACAACGATAGGGCAGGAGAGAAATATTGGTGCTATTGAAACTTTTACTTTACTAAGTGTGTCAAAACGTAGCAAACATTAGTTTGTTTTGCTCGTAGCCGTATTGAAAGCAAAATTTTGCAGGCACTGATATGAAGATGTTTTTCACATGCTTTACTTCGTATTGCTAAGGATTATATATGATATGGTGTGTATACTGTTGTGGAACAGAAGCCTTAATCTAACTTTTAACTCGTGCTATTTAAGATCCTTAATCTTCATAATTTTTCTTGTCGTAGGATTGCAAATAATTTAGCCTACAGCTTAGCACGTGTTAAAGCCACCTGCCAGTATGCCAAAAGTACGACGTAGCAGAAAGGCACCACCAGAGGGATGGGAACTAATTGAGCCTACATTAGAGGAGTTAGACCAGAAGATGCGCGAGGCAGAGACGGAGCCTCATGAAGGGAAACGAAAAGTGGAATCACTTTGGCCCATATTTCGATTACATCACCAGAGGTCACGATACATTTATGACTTATTTTACCGCAGAAAAGCAATCAGTAGAGAACTGTATGAGTACTGCCTGAAAGAAAACATTGCCGACGCGAACTTAATTGCGAAATGGAAGAAGCAGGGATACGAAAATCTGTGCTGCCTACGTTGCATTCAGGCAAGAGATACAAACTTTGGCACAAACTGTATATGCAGGGTACCAAAGAGTAAATTGGAAGAAGGACGAATCATTGAGTGTATTCACTGCGGTTGCCGAGGCTGTTCTGGTTGAGGGACTTACTTATGTCATGACCATTTCTTTTCACCAATAGGTAGACAATTCGTTTCGAAGTGTACGTATTATTTTATATGTGCACAGTGAACAATGACTCCTTACTTCTATGCCAAAGGGTTACCTTATTTTGAATATTTTAGGGTATTATCCACACTGTGACATGTCACTTTTAACGAATTTGCATTACTTTTACCAACCTTGTCATTACATATTTGGTTTATCTATTAAACTTTCTAAAATGGACCTATGATTCAAACTTACTGGCTACTATGTAAATATTAGAGGCATGTATCTTTTCAATCTCATCACTTTGATTCGTATGGAAAGTGATTCCATGGTAAAAATAAATCCCTAAGCAATTAATGGGAACAAAACAGAAGACCTAAGTAGAAAATAAGCGATTCCTGATGAATTGGTTGTTTCTTTATACGGTAGTTAACACCTTTAAACTTGATCTGCAATGTCAATTTATGTGATGTAGTCCGAATGTGATATTTTTTCATTTTGAAATCGACGTTAGTGCATAACGCTATTTCTAAAAAGAGTATCCGGGACTCAAATACACGTATATTGAAATGGCGGGCAAAGAGGTCAGTAAACGTTTTTAAGGAATTCAAAGTATGTGTGGCTGGTATTGTCTCAAAGATGCCACAGTAGTATCTTTATAAGCGTCACTGGTGCTTACTCTATAAAGAGCTGACTGCTCTTTTAGAAAGCACCACGCTGTTGTATACAGTGGAAACGAAGACTAAGTGAGCTACCTTAATGCGATGAAGACCCCAGTTGAACCAAGTTCTGATGACTCGAATCTTTATTTATAGTATCCAAGTATTGCGAAGTACTTTCATAAAGATAGCATAGACGGTGAATCCTAACAAATTTTATTCATAAAAATTTTCACATAGAACAGTGGTTGCAAGAGGAAGAGTTCTGAGGCAATATCAAGTTATTAAATTTTTTGTACCTTAACGTAACTATATTCCTGGACTCATGTAATAACGCTGTATAGGATATCGCATGTAAATACTAGCCAGTCATCTGATAATTTTTTTTGACTTTTGCTTTGAGTCTCGTCTCCAGCGCGAAACACAATGTGCGGTTAATTGATTATAGCGATTATAGAAGATTTCGCTCATGTATGAAAATGTTACAACGAAGAAAGACTTTGGCAAAGTTTCAGACACTATCAATGTATGATTTTGAAGCATCTATGACAGGGTTCTACCTTGCTTTACAGCGCATTCAATGGCACGATACTTTTGGACACTTGTGATCCATTTGATTTTCATTCGTTTTTCTCTTCCTTCGCGTTTAAGGCCCATGCCTTGATGGTGCTCTCGTAATTTTGGCGGTGTTTCTTACCGGTGCAGATGCCAAGTTACACTAAGATAGTAACTAATTAACTTTATGAAACACCTTTATACTGCCATTCTTCCGACTTTTTTCTAAATTGTTGTCAAGTGTGTCCATGCTATATCCTCATGATACCTGTAAGTTACATTCTTTTAACTCGGTTTGCCTTTTCAGATTGCGGGCTCTTTTCAAGAAGAGGAGGAGCAACTTTTTGTTGTATTGCCACATGAATATGCATCTTGCGCTTGAAAGTGCGATTGTACCTTGTAGTGGTTATTGGGAGGGCGCGAGGTTGAACTAAATGAGGCGGTCTGTAGTTGTCCGTGCTATTAGAGTTGGTATTTTTAGTTTTAGTTTATAGTTAAGCTGTGTGGGGGGGTTATTAGTCGGATGCTTCCTGCGAGCAAATGTTACAATGGCCGTGCCAGCGCTGGTAAACTGCCACGGACAGGTATTACCAGTGCAGTGGCTTTGATGACCCAAAACTTAAACAATATTGGAAATGTTGCAAAAGTAGAAACAAGTTTAAGAATTGACGGCGAAACTAAAGAAAAAGGAAACCGGAACTTGTTTCGCGTCAGGGCGCGTACTTAATGAGACAACCTTGTATTACAGTTTAACTAAGGATAATTTATTCTTCGCATGCTGTTTTTGGTTAATATTTCCAAGAAGCAAATACGGTTATAAATATGGTGGACTTTCGCAGAGTTTTGTGCCCTTCGTGTAGCCTTTTAATTTCTGCCACAAAATCTGACATATTGACTCTCGTGCCCACGGCAGAAAATCAGTTTTTACAGCTTCATTGTAAACGCCCGTCGTAGAAGGAGCCTACAATGAGAGATTCCGTCGTGGAAGGAGTGGTGGTACTCTAATAACGTGTTCGAATAAACAATGACATGTGTTACTTTATATTTCGCTGACCAATTGTGGAATGCCTAGGTGTTTCTGGAATATAAAATTTGGCTAATAAAAATTATTGTTTTGATTAGGTTGCTGCTACCAGAACCGGTCTACTCTGTTATGTAAACTTCAAAAGTAGTTTATGCCTACGTTTTGAGTCTTGCTGAATACCTTTCCAATAAGAATTGTCAAGAGCAATATGGTCGGAAAACATGAAAAGGCTGTACCAATGATAAGCATAAGATATTATTTCAGCCAGAATAGACTTCTCATTCAGATTTTATGTATAGGACCTTCGTCAAAAGTTTAGTCCTCTTTTGGGAATATCACCTCCGTTTTCGATGACACAATTACTTTAACTAAGTCACCTCCGTCTTCGATGACACGATTACTTTAACCAAATTTCCTTATGAGCAAACAGTCTCCCCGATAGTCTGCCTGTTTACAAATTTTTAAAGTGATTTTGGAAAGCAACATATTAGATCCTCATACTACACAAGCAAAAGAGCAGATACCAAGTAGTACCAGCAAAGAAAGAACCTTTTATGTACCAGCTTTCCTTCTTTCACATTTTGTAAAAATTCTCATATCAATGTTCAGAAAGGAGTTTGACTTTCATTGCAACCCCACACTTTGCCATTCTTGTCCATTGTCAGTAACCATTGTTACACAATTTTGAGTAATCATTCAAAAACATTTATAGATGACATCAGAATGTTACATGGAGAAGTGAAGTGGCTATTCACCTAAGAAAAGAGTCCATATTGGGAGGATTTTTGGAGTTGATAGGCCATCACGTCTGTCTTAAACAAGTACAATGTAGTTGCCTGTTAGGGTAAGACCAGTTTAATTCTGTCATGATGGAATTTAAGCAGTTATCAAAGCCCTCTTATAGCTCTTTACCGTCACCGATATGATGTACAACCCTCTTGTGCTAGGGACTTTCTCATTTCAGCTACTCTCCTATAATAGTGCCATGGCAGACTAAGATTTACAAAAGTTAATATTCTATTTTCAACAAATATAAGAGCACAAATATGTTTTCTATTTCTCTAGTGCCCTTTTCAAATCTAACATTTCAAATCCTCTCTTCTCGATGATACTCCGTAACTTTAATGGGTTTTGGATTGATGACGGGCCGGAGGGCAGTTCTTCCTTGGTCAAGTCACATGGCGCAGAGAGACTGGTATCCAATTGCGTTGAGATGGATGTCAATGTCCACGGGTGTATGATTGCGAGCTAATGTGGCGACTAGAGAAATAGAGTAAGTTAACATCGGAGGCCACCTAGCTCAGTTGGTAGAGCAAACACGGCGAAAGCGTAGGTCACGGGTTCTATCGCCAGTGGTGACATATTTTCTATTTCTCCAGTATTCTTTTCAAAAGAAATATAAGAGCGCTGTAATGGCGCCGGTGAAATATTCAGCTGTCTTGACAGCATTATGCCCAACAATGTTTCATTCGATAAAGAAATAAATCAACATCTATAAAAAAAACTGTTGTTTTTTTTGGTAGTCTCGCCAGCAGACTATCGAAAAGCTACTTAGTTAAACTAGTTATAAAGTCAATTTGTGCAAGTATGTCGTGCTATCTTCTCTTCTATACTGTTGCAAACCATGAATACCCTACTGTAAACATATTCGTGACTACTGGCCATGTCTTACTTTAATTGTATATGCAAAGTTTGTTGGAAAGATCAAATTCGAAACACTGCTATCTGAGAAATGTGCAGAATACCAAGAATCAAAGCCATTGTAATCAAGTCCTGGCTGCGCTGGTGTAGACATGTTTAACGCATTAATGATGATCTGATCTTAAAGGCTCCTCTTCTTGTCCAACTGAAGGGAGAGACCGATCACGTAGAACGCCAACGTCTGCGCCTTAATGACAACCTAACAACAATTGTGAAACCATGTTTGATGAACTATGACATTGGGAAAACACACTCTCAAACTTCGTTCTTGTAAAAACCCAATGCCACACAACAAAAAAGGAATTTGAGGAAAAGTACATTGCAATCTCTGAGAAAATTAGGCGTTTTTGCAAGAGCCTGATTTTGGTGACCAGTGGTAATTTTGAGTGTACCAAGTGTTGGAAGAGGTATATTTCCGACATCATCCTTCATATGAATAAAGGATCCTGCAATGCTAGATAAAGTTTATATATTGCAGTAACGTTAGAACACAAGATTCATGAAGGCCAATATCAACAATGAGGCTAATAGTCCATGGTGCCAAATAACATGCTCATTTCTATTCACATCCATTTTAACAAACGTTTCCAATGCCTCATGACAGTGTTTTAAAGTTTTTAGGGTAAAAGACAGTTTAAGTTAATTGATACCCCTTCCTACGTTTGAAGGAAAAGAAATGGTTTGAATGTTTCAAACTCTTTGAAACGT
>JAAAKM020005505.1:0-11027 GCA_010016025.2 Alatinidae sp. Z8VKAUB7J3 | reverse complement strand
TTCTTCCTCACTAACTCCATTTGCGTCTAAACTAGCCGCTGATTGCAAAGGGTTAAGTCTCCCTTTCTTGAATTTCCCTGGTGATGACCAGAAATTTTTCAGGTGGCTAGACATTCAATAACAGTTCACAATTCTAAAGTGAATTAGCAGCTAAAGTGAATTATCAAAGGCTAGGACGAAGTTTGCTTCGCTTAACTTAGCTCAAACGTACAAAGGAACCAAACTTGAACCCAAATTTGAATTCGATAACCAATTTCAAGCTTCAATATTTCTCAGACAGTCAAGCTTCAATATTTCTCATGTTCTTGGCTTAGTTTGTTGAGAAGGTGGCTGCTTACCTTGAAAAAAATGACGACGCGCCAAGATATCCGATGACAACTCCCCAGAGAACTGTCTAAATGTCAAAGTTTTAAATGAACTCCCGAACGATGCTGTATTACTTTACTTTACTTGCTGTGTTTTTTTCAAAACTAACATTTCCAATCCTCTCTTCTCGATGACAAATTCTGAACTCTGCATCTACTTAAGGTATCAGAGAAAACTCGCCGCTGAGTGAATCTGTTGAGGCATTGCGCCAAATACCTACCCTGGTAGCAGCCATCCCCATCCTTTGGCACTCAGGACAAGTGTCTGCAACACTTGGATGACAGCATCTAACTTATGTCATCTTTTGCTAAACGACAGGAGATTAAGGGGTGTCAAAGACATCAGCAACTTTTTGCTGGACAGAGCACATAGAGTGGGCCGTAGAATTCGGAACTGTGGTGTCACTCTTTAAGAAACTCGAGGTAATTGTTTAGTCTCAGGTTTATTATTTTCATCCTACAATGGGAACCCCTCCCCTATCTTGCGTATAACAGAGTTGTCAACGTGCGGTCCGTAAGCAAATTGTAATATGCTATCATAGAACTTAAACCTACGTCAAAGATCCCTAATGCTATACCACCATTCCAACATCTCATTCTTCCTTATACTTGTCGGTCTCCTTTGATTACCATTGAAAGAAATACACCAAGGAATTCTTTCTCGCTTTAATGCAATACACCAACTGGACATTGAGCATCGATGTTCAATGACAAACACTGTGAAATACATTACAAAAATAAGTTTTACTAGACTTCAACTTTGTGCTTGCCAGTCATGCAGAAATCTGATGTGGATTTTATTTTGCCTTTCACATCTGTATTTTTATGCAGTCTGATCCAGCGGAACATTAGATTTCTGACTCACAGGACAACATTAATTTGAGGTGGAAAGGGGGCTGATAGAGAGACAGTCGCATTCATCACCGTTAAAAAAAGAAAAAAACATTTTTAAAGTTATGATGAAGTAAGTATACTGTACTCATCATATTATTGGTTAAGTTATTGCTGAGTCCGTAGCATCCCCAAGCCTTTAGGTTCCAAGGTCTTTGACCATGTAACAATTTGAGGAATTATGCCACTTTTGTTTGTGACCAGTTAGGTGTCAATGTAAATCGGTATTTATTGTGTCCCAGCTTTCGACTTTCAGATGCATATCGGTGATGTGCCATTTTGAATATTGAATAATTATACCATCAGGGTCTTCTTTTTGAGAAAGATTGTTTCTAAAACTTAGTCTCATCATTGTAACGAGACCAAGTTTCCGTGGTTACAAATCACATCGAGAAATACATCAGCGCTGTTGCGTTTTCACAGATTTGCTACAGATACTTAGAAGGGACCGACGAAAGCTAATGTACTTTCCTTAGTGTAACAAAAGGACGAGGAAAAATCTAAGAAAGGGAATATGATTCCTCCAAGTGCATCCCTTGTTAAGTATGACAATCCTGTGCTCGTGAGCAGAAATACCGAGAAAAAGTCTCCGAAGGTAAGAACTTTAGACTACATCACAGCTCGTAACAAAATGTTATTTCATGGACTGTAAACTTTTAAGTTCAGGCAAATAGTTAAAGCCCTATTCTGCCTTTCATATCAAATTTATAATAAAGATCAGTTGCCTGTCGCTCTTTCAAGTAAGAGGTGTAAATATTTACGACGCCCTGAATGCTTACGTTGCGAATTTTGGGAGTGTGTAAACTTGCAGTCACAAATGAAAATCAGATCTTGATTGCAAAATATTGCCCTTATACTGCCTTTTACTAACAGATTACCCAAGTAATTTTTATCTTTGAGTTTAGCAATCTATTAACTGTACGTTGACTCCGTTCCCGGTCTGCTAAGTCCTCCAGTTTACCACGCAATTCATATTATAAATACCAACTAGCTATCAACTCTTTTGAAACTTGAGAATAATGGTAGTAGGCCGCCTTCAGTTACATGGGCTGCGCTGTTACCTTGCAAACCAAATCCTTCGACTATGTTAAAAACAATTGTTTAGTGGGTGCATGGAAAGTTAGAAGTGCATTACAAGCTATGTTTTCTGGCTTATTTAAACTTTTGTGTGCCGGTATATGTTGCATAGCCTACTGATGTTTATGTAAATACAGTTGAAGTTAACTTGAAGGATAATATAATGAAATTTATGTTTTCAAAATTAGATTTCTTTAACTGTAAGAAAGTCTGATGTTCATTTTTCAACCAAACATATATTAGTACCTAAACAACATACCAATCAGCAACAACTAATTATTTATTGATTAGAATTTCTATTTTGTAAAACCAATCTTTAAATAATTATTCTAATAGTGTTGTAGGCAAATAAGGATACAGTTATTAGTAACCTTTTCAAACAATGAGTAGTGTTATTGAAAATGGCCTTGTGGGCATTATTTAGCATGATGTTTTTGGTAATTGTGTACAGAGGGGTGAAGTATTGTTATAAAGGTTTTGAAGAGGAATCAGATCCTCTGCTTCTTCTTCCAAAGTAAGTATATATGACGAAATTGATTAATGTAAAGAAATTTTATGATAGACATCAAACACAGGACATAGATTTAAAAGTGCAATTGATACATGTACTAATATTTTACAGATTCATCAAAGTTTAAGGCTAATAATTTTCTAATCTTGTGGTAAAGTGGTGTATTATATGAAAGGCCATATTGCTTTTTGTTTTTGATGTAGGCAAGGCCTCTGAAGGCATCCCAACAGCAAAATGGACCAGGGAGTGGCTCCCCAAGTAGTCCAGTGCCTCCTCCTCCACGAACTGGCAAGTTACCTCCCATGTCATCAGATCTCAATAAAAATCAGACAGAGGAAATTTTAAATGCAATATTACCACCAAGGTACAATTCTAGTATTAATAAGTAAAGGTGATACTGTAAACCCATATGTCTTAATTTGAGCTTGGAAGCTTCTGAATTGGGTTCCTCTGAAGAAGTTTCATTGTTGTTTCATGTGACCTGCAAAATGTACACATGATGTCAGTAGTTTTCTTGTTATAATGTCTAGTATTGACACTAACCTTTTCAATGTTCAAAAAATGTGTAGGTGTATTTGCTTTTTTCTTATTCTTTCTCAAAAAAGGGAAATGAAAGTATAAAGGTAAAAACTATTCCATTCAATAAATAGTTACAAAGATTGTGAAGTTATCATAAACATTTGATTGTAGCTTATGTCATGGTATATTAGAGACTTGACTATGTTGTTTAACCTATCTTCATTTATCTTCAACAAACCTATCATGTTTATTTACTATACATTATAAAAGCTTGACAACAAGAATTGTAATAAACTAGTGGTGTACAGACAATAAGCAGATGACATATTCTCTGTTGTTGTGACTTTTCAATAGTTACATGACGTATAAATGTTTACGATTTACCCATGAGATTTTCAATGCCTCATGGCCCTCCTGATATTACACCAGAAAAAATACACAAATACGAAACTTCATTGACAATGTTTCACTTTCTCAAAGACTTCCACAGGCCAACTACAATTTACTTGCTGGATATACTCCAAGCTGAACTTGGTCACATACAGTACATATGTTAAATCTCCAGATGTTGCCACCTCTTACAGTGCCATGAAGTAAGAAGTTCATTAGCAGCTCCAACAAACACATATGATATTAGGTTTGGGGATTAGTTATCTTCAAAAGGGAATATAATTCTATACATGGGAACTGTTGAGTTAAAGATGTTTTAAGTAACAGATTGTATAACATTCAATATTATTTAGTATCCATGTGGTGTTGGTTGCTAAAAGGAGAATAAGGACTGCAGAAACTTCTTTATTGAAACATATTGTATAAGATGTACTATAGTCAGCAACACAACTACTTTAGTTTTGTTACTTTGATATTTCCTTTAGTTTATCATATATTTTGTTTATTGTTTCCTCCATAACTAGGTATAATAGTTTTTAATTTGCCTCAAATCCAATTACTGTCTCCTCCGAAAAGCTCCACTGATTTTCAATGATAACTCTTTTGTATCTTGGAACCATGAGAATACAAGGATCGATAAGGCTCATGAACATTACTAATGTGTGTCTTCTTTCCTCCATTACATAAACGATCTAACTCAAACCCATATTGCATTACACAATCATTTTGACCTTTGATCAGGTCAATGAAAATGTACACCTTCCCTCAAAGGTCAATTATTAGTTAATTTACATGGTGTTATTTTAGAAAATACAGTCTCAAAGTTATTTCATGTAGGTGGTAAATAGATATATACAAATAGAGTTTCTTACCTCAGTTGGGGTACACATTTGGGGTTTTTTTCAGTGATTGATGGTTTTCTTTTATCCTCAGGGAATGGGTTGAAAATGGTCAGCTATGGATACAACAAGTTTCAAGTACGCCAGCCACAAGGCTAGATGTTGTCAATCTGCAGGTTATTCAGAACAATTTGATTACTTTTTCTTATCACTCATTATTAACTGTAGTTATGTGTGTTAAACAATGGCCAACTTTTCAGCCTGAGGAGTTAGTGAGTCTTGATTAATGGTGGAAGGGCTAATAATTTGTACAAAAGAGTTAATATTAAGTAAATATTGATTTCAAGCAATTTCTTAGACCAATATCTATTTCATAAGATAAGATTAGCTGGCTATTTCCTTACATATGGCCTTCAGGGTGCACAGATCTACTAGCAGCACATGATCACGAGGCTGGTAATCCCATCCCATACCATGCATACCAAACTGAATTTTAATTTCACATTCATTTTGTGCTACAGTTTGGACCAGGTCCATACCCAGCCACAACTATCAGGAGTGGGAGTGAGCTAGGAGGGAAAACTGATTATTTCATGGACATTGAAAACTTTAATTAACTAGCAATTCTTATTATTGTGTATGATGGTATAAGAGAATATTTGTATTGAAAAATTCATTTACCGTAACGAAACTCAACGCACTGACTTATAATAAAATGAAATTGAAAAAGTGCCTTGTTAATGTTTAATCAAGGGGGCATGGCCTCTGATGCCTCCTGGCTACCAGTTTGGTCTTGATGGGACAGAACAGAATGCTAGCTAGTATTGCAAAGCAAGTAGATTGGACTTATTAGCAGTTTAATAAAATTGTTCTGCACATTTTACAAGTGGATCCTATAGTGCCTTGAAAACTCTAATAATCCTGGGACCAAACGGGTGGCAAATGGAATCGACTTGTTTTTAAAGTTAACCTTAATCAGGGATGTAAATGGGTGATTGTTACCATTTAATATAAACACCTTTATCTATGTAAAAGAGGAAAGAAGCAATTTGTTAAAAATTGCAAATAAATGTATTTGAAAGTGTAACAAAATTTAGAGAAGTTGCAACGAAAGCAGGCAACCTTTGGAACTGGATAATGAATTTGTTGGACAGTTAATATGTGGCATCTACAATAGTACATGTAAATTTCATATTCAATAGTTCTAAAATTCCTTCTTGTAGTTCTAAGGACGTTTCATATCTGATAGTCAAGTTATTTATTTGATTGTAATTGATATGAACTATGATTGAAATGTGTTGGCTTGTAGGAACAATTGGACATGCGTCTTCAGCAGCGACAAGCAAGAGAAACAGGAATATGCGCTGTCAGAAGAGAGCTTTATTCACAATGTTTTGGTAAGCATCAACCGCTCAAATTATGTACAATAACTACGCCACAGGTTGACTAATCTTAGGATGGGGTTCTTGATGCGTAACAGACTACTTAAAAGGAACGTTTCGATTATCACGTCATAATTATTCATTCATATGTTCCATTAAGACAAACAAGTTCTTGAAGGCTGCGCCCCTGCTTGCTATCATTGTAATTAAGGTCTTGAAGATTTCTGTCGCCTGTTGTTCTTGTATGATACGCATTTCATGAAAAGACTTATTCAATTTCAAGTATGTAAGAAACATAATGAAAACTGCAAAATTGAAATATGTGCAAGTATAGCATTTTGACGAGAACCAGCTTGTGACATCTGTAATCTATATTGTAGGAGCATATTGAATCGAAACTTTTGCCTAATTTTTTGGAATCACTCTGATTAGTTTCTTTCCAGTTAATCTTATCTTGATTGACAAATTTCACAACAGTAGCACTTTTAACCCGTGAAGCGATTTGTTTTCTACAATGAGGTAAACTGTCATTTTCTATTGATTGACCTCTAGACGAACTCATCCGTCAGGTGACCATTAATTGTGCTGAGCGAGGTCTTCTTCTACTGCGAGTTAGAGATGAAATTCGAATGACAATAGCAGCGTATCAGACGCTGTACGAAAGTAGCGTGGCATTTGGTATGAGAAAAGCTCTACAGGCAGAACAAGGGAAAACAGACATGGAGAAAAAGGTAATTCGCCGCGAAATCCATTGTTATGATTATTGTAGAGGATTTAAATTGAATACTGTAGGTATAACCAATGTCCGCTTGCTTTGTCTAAACATGTACATAAAGTTTGGGATGCTGGTGAATTTCAGTCGTACTCTTATTTTAAGCTGTAAAGTTACGTTGTTTTACGCGATCACGAGCTTCAGTTGCAATACGCCTTAGGTACTTAGAGACCCAGTCCTCGATTCTATATTGAATGCTTTGACTACAGTCTCTCAAGGTCCGGTCTTCATGTGACTGAGTTTGCGTGATAGCGAAATCTGCAGGCAGATCTTCATAATTTACAATTCTGATAAGTGTCCATCCTAAGTAAACGTTTTCTTCATAGACAGTAACATTTCCGTTTCATTTATTGTAAACGGAGGAGTTCTACAGGGTTCTATTTTTAAATTACCTTTTTTCTTAGTTTTCATCGACCATCTGGTGTGTGTATGGTGTTATTTTAAGTTTATTGTACATGATACTTCTACTCGACACTCAAGCGATAAACAATGCACAGATTATACATGCCTTGAAAGAGACTGACCTTCAAATGGAATAGATCGCAGCACTGATATGTAATAATAGGGAAAGATGGTTTCTGAAATTTGTGCCCCCAAGATGAACTCAATATCCTTTAGTCGTTAGAAATTTTTGAATGATTAGCGTTTTTCACTTTTAGTTTATCAAAGGTAGCAACGTCACTTTTTTCTTAGATTCAAGACCTTGGGGAAGATAAGAAAGACCTAGAACGTCAAGTGAATGAGTTGAAAGCAAAATGTGATGCCATTGAAAGGCGCGAAGCAGAAAGGAGACAGATTGAAGAAAAGAAACATGCAGAGGAAATACAGTTTTTGAAACGGACGAATCAGCAACTTAAGGTTAGACATCTTTACACTCCGCGAATTTACTCTTGGGGTTATGTGCCTTTATAAGTAAACAGGTTACTGTGTACCGTGGATGCAACAAACTCTCAGGGAGCTTTCGCACCGATTTGACAGGTCGAAAGTGGTGCATCACACATGACACATAGCAAAATGCCACGCTTTACGATGTTTTCAGACCGGAGTGGCAAATGCCACTCCGCTTGTATTAAAACTTTCCTGTTCAGTAGAAGATGTCCTCGTCGATTGGTGAGGATGATGAAATAGCTTTAATAAGTATACAGTTAAAGTAAAATAATGTGCTTGATGAGCTTATGGATGAGCTTATGGGTCCATCCCTTATCTTACTGGGAGTGTCGACTTGCATAGCGCTCTTATAGTCTGAATTTTCTGAAAGAGACATAAACTGCACCGAAGAGGTGCCCTTCATCACTTGGTGGCCATTATAAATCCTTTATTACGGAGGAAGGATACTAACTACCACAGATTCGTGTGCTCTGAAAAATGATCGATACTTCTTCTACGGTAGTAAGTAATTATACTTGATAGATGCTCGAATTAGAAAATATGTATCATCAGCTAAGTCTGCTCAGAAGTCACTAGATGTTATTGCATCATTCTGCAATCATTTATCGTATACATTGGCTCGATCTATTTGAACGGTGAGCAGTATTTGGTAAACATACCTAAATTGAATTCTATACAAATATCAACGGAGTAAATAAGATAATATCATTTTTGTAGCCAGAAACTGTAATTCTTTAGGCTTGATTTGTGAAAAGAATGTGTATGGACAAAAGGGGCAAGTTTGTTCCCTGTTCTGTTTTTCAACTCAAAATTTCAACGATAACCAAACACCTTCTGGACCTGCCCATGGTTCCATGAGTACCATTCTAAATAACGGAACCAGACCAGCCAGCCTTTACCCTAGTCCTCGTATGCCAAGCCGATCATGTGATGTGATATAGATCAAATGTTGTGATAATATCCTAACATGATATAACAGAAGAAAGTTACAACGTTTATTCATCCAAAGCCATCTGCTGCTGCACCAGGGTGAAGTAGAGCTGTTCTTTGCATTGGCCACAATAAAGGGAAAATGCATGAATCAAACGCTTCTGCTACATCGATCTTTATATGTTGTAAACCAAATCACTATACAGGGTATTTAAATTGAGTTATGCTTCGCTTTTTAAGGTTACGGTCTAATTCTATGTATATGTTGTGATAATTTATATTACATTGTATTTTTTGTTTCATTTGTAGACACAACTGGAAGGTATCATTGCACCAACCAAAAAATAAAACGGGAGACCATATCTCATAGTTCGTTCGTGACTCATCTCACGGACCAACCTGACAAGAAGGCAAAATACTGCCTATGTATGCATACCTTAATGTACATATGGAATAGTTATCAACAAGTAGTGTTCATAGAAATTGAGTGGTACTTCCTTTCTGCTTGTAATTTGGGTATTTTAGAAATTTTCAAAATGGTTTATCTGCAGCCGCTAAGAAATCTCTATATTCTTTGGTATATTTTCACTAACCACTTTGTTAACATCTTTTGATACTTTACACTTCCATTTATTGACACTGTATATTAATTTAAAATGTTAGCTATACCAGGATCTTCTTAGGCTTATCTTTCTGTCATTATATTTAACTTATGAGGATATGGAACGCGCGGCGTCTTACTGAAACAAACTGTTGATTAGCAGTATCAGTGCTCTTTAGGAGTCCGCATTTTGGTTTAATATGTGTGGGCATGTACACTGTATATTGTGTGCGGTAACCCTTAACTTACCGTTTGTTATCAAGCACTGCAGACCTTTAAAACATTTAAAGTTCTGGGAACTTCTAATATTTCTGAACCGATGCGTTAACAACGAAATGGTAAGGTAAGAACTGTACCCTTCCATTAGTCTTGACTTCACGTAACCTTCTTAATATTGTCTTCGACTCTTGACACTATTAACGTCTTTATACAATGTTAGATATACAGATGTAGAGTTATGTTTGTATTTAATGCACTTACTGGTAAACTTTATGCTTGAAACTTAAGCCTACACGCCAGACCTGACTCGTGTAATGTTGCAAGCCTCCCTGGTGTAATTCATGATAGAAATGTACTGTACAAGACTTTGCCATCTCATCTTTAGGTAAATACCATGTTAGTCTGCATAATGTCCATGTATTTACTGCGACTGGAAAGGGTTATCAAGGTTCTTGTTATTTAAGAAGTATCAGGCTTCCATTGCTTACGACCAGTGAAAGAATGGCGCTAAATATTTGACAACGGGAATTCGAAAACTGTTAGTAGACCGTATTTGCTCTCTTTTGAAATTTCCTTAGACCTTAGCATTGTATATTTGGATATTGGTGACATTTGTAGACAATCTGAAGAAACATTATCACGAGACGAAACGTTGTAAACTAGGTTTAGTCCTAAGCGTTTCCTTGTCCTTCTTGTTGCTGGTTTTGCGCAAGTTTTATGCAGGGTGGCTTTCGACCGACGTCGATTCTTCGACCTCAAATATACAAATTTCAATAGCATGATATGGCTAAGGATTTCTGCTATTTATTCTCACCGATATGGAAAGGGGTAGTACTTTAAGTAGTTGATCGACTTTGCTGACAACCATTAAATCTACTCTTGAAACTTCTTCAAAGGCGTTTCTTTTTCCCGCATACCGCCGTATGTTTCGTGTAAGATTTAATAATTGCAAGTGTATTTCTAAAGAAAAAGGGCGAAGATCAGTTGGTTGTTTTCTTGTTTTTGCGCAATCGTTTCTCGCGTACATATGGATTAGAAAATAGACCGAGATTTTGCATTGATGTCATGAAATAGTTGATCGACTTCGCTGCCAGCCTTTGAACCTTCTCTTGAAACTACTTCAAAGGCATTTCTTTTCCCCCGTATACCGCTGTACGTTTCATGTAAGATTTAATAATTGCAAGTGTGTTTCTAAAGAAAAACGGCAAAGATCAGTTTGTTGTTCTTATTTTTGCGCAATCGTTTCTGGCGTACATGTGGACTAGAAAATAGACCGAGATTTTGCACTGATGCCATGAAGCTCATCTTACTTTCTTCAATAGATCTTCCATAAAGATTACATTTCGTCATTTATTACCTAGAATTGTTGGGTAAATGTCGTCTATACTTTTTATTGTTTACGTTTCTAAGGCAGAACTTATCATAAACTGTAGAACTATTGCTTACTAGTGTTGAATTGAATTTACGTTATAACTATTGGTCTGTCGGCGTGATTACTCAATTACCTTCACATGAATTCTTCGATTCTTTAAACTCATTAGTGGTTTGATCGCCATGACTGTGGTTTGATATTGTGAAAAAAATTACACAAAATTAACATGTACACGAATTAACGCGGCTTTTATTAACGTTGATGTAATTAA
>JAAAKM020005504.1:0-11028 GCA_010016025.2 Alatinidae sp. Z8VKAUB7J3 | reverse complement strand
TTAGAAAGAAACGGCTTTTTGATATGTTTTTCTGGTATTATAAATGATCTATTTCCAAATTTTTGACAATTTCCGACAAGCCAATCCTTATCGTCCTCAAAGGGTTAACAACAATTCGAATGTACCAAATAATTGGCCTTTAGTGGTTAATATGACCTTAGGTTTTATATGTTATCTATTTATGGACTCGCTGCAAAGATTAATGCAGATGTCTCTGTTGTGCATTTGTGGTCGGTACTGGCAAATGCAACTGGTAAACTAAGAAGGAAAACGTCCAGGTAACATACAGACCAAAACAGCTTGTTAGAGCTTTCTTATGCTACACAAGATAAAACAAATTCTAGTGTAAAGGGTATAAAGCCGTTTATAGATAACGTTAAAATGCTGATACAAAATTTAACATACATGTTCTGCCCGCTACCCAAAGTTTACGTTTTCACACACATCTGTTTTATATCTTGACCCGTCTTGCTAGAAGCAAGGGTCTCGTCAACTCTTTCACGGTCTTTTGCTTTGTCTTCCATAGCTTTCTTTACTAAAACAATTTTCTATTTCAACAGGCATAAATACGTAGTGCAGCAAAAAGAAATTTCTTGAAACATCTCTCTTGCATACTTATCTATCATCATCGTAAAAAATCGGCTCCTTCAAGATTGCGAGAAAAAAATCCAGTCTTGATTTTAAATATTTCTGCTATTAAGCTACGAAAATTATCAGCTCCAATTTTAAAAGCCTATTTTGAAATGGACAGGGGTTAACAGAAAGTTTAAAATTATATTAAACATTTAAAAATAAATCGACAAAAAGATGAAAAATCAATGGAATAGTAAATAGATAGGAGCGGCTTATCAAAAATAATCGTATGCTTTAACAAATGATATAATAGATAGATGAAGGGCATCAGGCATTCACAATAACAGTAGATTCTCATTTTCAGGGTACCTCTTTAGTTAATCTATTTGACGGTGAAGTGTTCAGAGCTAACTGATTTGGATTACTACTTTGTGAAGTTCATTGTATCCACGAAATATTTGAGAAGACGTTTTCCGGCCATCAAGTGACCCTTATTTTCAAAATTTCATAGTGGTACTAAACCAAATGATATTTTGTGAATTTTACTACAGTTACTAAAAAACTTTACCATATGGGAATCTACACTTGTCAATAGTGCACACTGGTAACTTATTTTGACTGTTTCATATACAATTTTATTGTACAGTACAGGCTTAAAATAAGTGTAAAGAAAGTCTTACCTCGATAACTGGACTCGTTACAACGTTGTCCTAGAAACGAGATTGCTCATAAGAGGGTTTAAGTGCCATTGAGGAGTAAAGAGTTACAGGAAAAGTAGATGTAGATATAATGAAGGCAATACGTAGAAGATCTGGCCGCAAGAAATCTGAAACGTAGAGGTTGGAACCGACTTAGGTTATAGTCATTATCGACGTAAAAAGAAGAAGTAAGATTTCCAGAGATTAGCTGTGGGAGGAAAGAAAGTCATGCCCTAAGTGGACGTCCTGCACTTTGGATTCGTAATAGTGAACGGGTGACGTTTTATAAAGGAACGAGTAGCACGATGCACAGACTTCAAGGGTGGTACAAGAAACGAGAGATCCTGGCTCCACCGACCATGAAAATACTTGTACGAAGAGGGACAGAAATGACGTATCCCAAAGATGTGAAAGAGTCACAAGAGTTGCAGAAATTTCAGGGCTATCAGAGCGGAGACTTGTACTTGAACTTAGTACAGAAAATTCAGATGGGACAAAAAAGTGCCTGACCCAATATAGCAACAAAACTCCATATAGGATCGGATCAAAGATTTATGAAGATAGATAATTCTCTCTTGGAGCAGGTACTTTGGTGCCTGATAGAGAAAGCTAACTTTCATGGAAGCTTACTCCAGAATAGCTTTGATATAGGGTTTCAAAGAAAGATTTTAAGATAAAAGAAGCCCTAGAACTCTAACACAGGAAATCTTGGGTAGCTAGATGCCGTTCATGGTGACTGGTGGGGTGGAAGAAAAGGTTCCCTGTCAAGGTTTATAGAAAGAGGTTGTAATGTTTTGCTCATTGAAAGGAACCAGGCATTTTAATCCCCTCTCAGCGACAGTGCAAAGACCATCCGCAAAATGTTTCCGCCATTCATACTTTCCGGATAAATATGTTTTCTCCTGGCAAGAATGAAGGTTAGTCTTGCTGATCAATATACATAGTTGTAGAAGGATCCGATCGGGGAGATCACTTTTAAAATGTAGGAATAAACGTGTACCTACGACACAACCCTGGGGAACACCAGCATTGATGGAGTAATTACTAACCAAATGGTCATCTTAGACAACCTGCTAAGAACAGACACGAAGATAGGATAGAGCCAAGATTTTGCTCAACAAATCGTATACTTTGAGGTTAACAATATGGCAATAGTGCCAAAAGCGTTTGGAATGTAAAGAGCAATAGCCCTTGCCTCTCTTCAAATGTCGAGGACACGAAAATTAAAAATACTGCATTCAGGATCCCTAGAAAATGCATAATGAGCCCGAATTCTCTCGCTTAACAACGTGCCTCTTTACCGCAAAGCTATTGATGAGGACCGATCACTACAATCAGTTAGAGAATAACATGAGTTTTCTTTGTCTGCTGCTAGACGACAGAAAAGTTGTTACATCTCTGAGGACCACACATACAGCACTGAAAATTCTGTATCTATTAATAGTTGTTTAAGAGAATTTTGAATTTCTGTTAGTTGCTGACCGCTCCAAGCTCTCCTAAAGTTTCCCTCAACTCTTCTCCATGGCCCTTGCAGCCCATGTAATTGATATAGAAGCAATACCTATCACCTGACATAAGTTGCTAGAGATTTGCTAGAGAACTGAGATTCCTTACAGTAAGGAACCTTAACTCGACTTGTACAATAGAAGCACGAAACTGTTATTGACCGCGCATCTTTAGTATATTTCAAAAAAGTCTTTTACTGTGGCCTGCCGAATTGTCAAAGCATGGTTACCTTATTCTCTAAGCCTAAAAAAAATTGTTAAACATGATGAGACGAAGGAGGGAGTTTTACAAACAAGATTTAACTGTGTCATAATTTACCAGAAAATTGGCATCTTCAGTTTGACGTAGATAAAAGGTACCATCACCTTATTTGTCGTTAGACGGCCTAAACTATAGACGCACAATTTTTTTATAAATGCTCTTGGAACGTGATTTCTTCATTTTTCATTTAATCTATTTAATCCACCACTACAGATTTTCTTCTTGATATTCTTAGTGTGCCACGAAGCAAACTTTTCTTACACTTTTCAATAAGGGTTCTGCCCGTCCCCTGCATTTTACTAGTCGATATCAGGTTTTAAAAGAAGGGATTGTACTATTTACAATAACATAGTAATCCTAGCAAGTTGAGACCTTTAAATTCTGAAACGCATGTAAAATAAATATCTACTTTGCCCCTTGTTACGAAAAATTTAATCATTTAGTTGTAAATCACAAACGTTGCTAATTTTTTAACGGATACATTCTTTCCACATAGTTTTCAAAAATCCCTCTAATCATATATTGGGTTAAAGGCAAAGATGTTGAAGTTATTTTTGCCAAATGGCAAGTAGTGTCATCATTCACCATCATTAGACTAAATCTGCTTTAGCAGTGTCTTCGTCAACACAGATAAAGTTAAGCGGCACGCAGAAATTGTTGTAAACGTCTTCGACAAGAAATCATTTTCCAGCAAGTACTTTCAATCCCAATGCGAGCCCATTCTGAGGAAAAAAGGCAGCAAAGACCCTGTATTGTACATAAAGATGTCAGTACAAAAGGAAGTGAAATAATGAAAATATTAACTAGTTTTTGAGGTTTTGAATTGTTGCAATTGAAAATCACGGTTTGACGTTACTGTGTTCCTTTCAAATCCTTACTTCATATCTCAACAAATGTTAGTGGCAATGATGATGTAATTGTTGTTGGAAAAAATAAAAGTCACTAGACGTATCAGAGTAGTTCATATAAAAGTTACTTGACTTCACGCCGTATTCTTGAAGAAGCCCTGGCAAATAGTGAACACATTGGGAACTAGGACCGGAAAATTTACAAATTTACATATAAATTTAAAATTTAGAATCTATGTAAGAACGAGATTATCATGTTTGATTACAACGGATTTCAACTATTATTGTAATACCTTTTTTTGAATCAATGTGGTTTAGGACCACCACTAGCGTCCATGCATCTATATTGCCTTTGGAAGATATGTTTCGTTTTAGACAGGAAAGCTCTATCAGCAAAACTGTAAACATATTGACTTTCTTCAATAAAATTTACTGAGATCTTTGTTTTACAGCTAAATAAAGATTCGACTCAACTGTCTCGTCTGTGTGTAGTCTACTTTTTTACATGTTCTGTTCATGGCAACTTATTGTGAGCACATTTTTGATAATTCTGGCATTGTTCTATTTGATAAACGTACTATAAAGTCCTGATCCATATTTCTTTTCACAATTCTTCACCCCCTTGCACGTAGCTAAATGTATTTTGTTTACAAAAAGAACAGGAGGAAACAAACACCAAACGCTGAAAATCAAAAGAGCGAATACTGTCATTAAACAGCATAGCAGTGTATCCTACCTAGGATGCACACTTGATGAGAACCTTTCCGGTGCATCGATGGCTACTAAAGTAATAAGTAAAATAAATGGAAAACTGAAATTTCTGTATAGACGACAAAATATTCTTGATTATCCCCTACGTAGGTTACTTTGCAATGCCTTAATTTAACCTCATTTTGACTATGCTTGCAGCGCATGGTACTCAGCGTTAAATATGAGATTGAAAACAAAAATCCAAACTGCCCAGCATAAATGCATCCGGTTTTGCCTTAATTTAAGAGACAGAGCAAGCATAGAAGTCAAAGACTCTAAGGAAATAAATTGGCTGTCAACAAAGGAAAGGGTCGAGCAGTGTATTGCAACAACCGTATTCAAATTCTTTAGAAATACAGGGTCCTTATATATGGCAGAGGTGTTTTCCCCGTTAAACCAGACCAGATTTACACGTAATTCCAAAAATAAGTTATATCTCCCTTTCCGAAAAAGCGTTTAAGGTCAGAAAGGCATTTCATACTTAGGACCAACAATGTGGAGCAATTTACCGGTAAGCTTAAAAACAGCCAGAACCCTCAATTGTTTCAGACATATCATAAAAGGAGAATTTTTTAAAACACTCCAGCAAAGAGAAGAAAATCGATATCATTACTTTTGGTTCCCCCTGCTTGGTACATCAGAGTAAGTAAAGGAAGCCCCCAATGAGCCTTACGACCTTAGTTCCTCTTTTCGTTTTTGAGCAAAACTTTTTGTTAATACCTCTATAAAGGGACCATTATGGATAAAAGGTCTTCTGAACCTTTTTAATGCTATCCCTGCCAACTTTATCAATAGGGGTTTATTGAGCACAATTTCTTTGTTTTTCGTTACTTATATTTTGTATTTTATTCTTTAGAGTGACTTAAATATTTTTGTTTAATTTTGTAAAATAATTAATATCTTAAAAATTGTAATTTTGACTTAGTATTTTGTTTTGTTTTGTAACTTTTTTTTCTGTATGGCAAAATAAATACATAAATACATATATACATACATCTGCTCTAACAGTTAAAATCCAAAGAAAATTTCCTGACTTGTTGGGTAAAAGACCATCACTGAACTTACTTGTATTATGAGTGATATGTAATTGCAATCTTTGTACAACTCGACTCCACCAGTCGTGTCAATACATCCCTGCTGCCACGATTTCTCGAATAACATCTATCCATCTCTTTGGTCGTCTCACGGTTCATCTGAGTCGTTTTATGTTGTATCTCCTATCCACAAATTTGACTTGGTATGACCTGTAAATACGTTTTTCGTCTCCATTTTCATCACTTGGCCAAACCAATTTAGCCTCTTTCATCCTTCATTTAACTATAGACAGCATGTCAATCTTCACTCCTTCGGTTTCTTAAAATCTTCAATCCTTACAAGGTCGATCGTAATTTTTGCAATGAAGCTCTCAAACTGTCTTTTAGGACAACTAAAAGGCTTCCATGTCCTCCTATTTCATAGTTCAAGTTTCACCAGCAGTAGTTGCCATGGGGATTAACTGTATAGAAGAGATCCCTTTCATATCAAGTCGTATATCAATTTAAGTTAGGATCGTTTCTCTGCCATCTAAAAGCAAAAAAGGCTTTAAAAAAGTCGTCCTTAAAATATTGTTGGTGACGTAAAAGATCCCTCTTCTGATACTATGCACCTGTAGATTCCCTTTTACTTGAAAACTAAGTGATTCATTCCCATGCTTCTGTTAAAAATGCTAGTTTCTCACACATTCTACGTATCTTTACAGTACCACAACTGGTATGGAAATAGGTACCCTTCAGTAATCTCCTGTGAATATTCTATTTATGTCTATGTGACGTTTAGTGAAAAAACTGTCCTATTTTAAAGACGAAATATTTCGACAATGCCTCCTTTCTTTAACAGATATTGGTGCCACTTTCTATGAAGAGGTGCCCCCCTTGAAACAAGATATAGAAATGAGTGTTCTATTTCAAAACTACAAGAAATTCCCATTAAAAGTATAAAAGGTTTTTCCCAAGATAAATATAAATATAAGTATCCTTTCTCTATTCATATCGGTTGGTAGTGCTCCTTCCCTGAAAAACGTATAGATGCACGTTTTCTTTATAAAGTCCCTTCCGCACAAAGGCGCAGAGCCAGTGTTGCAAAGTCGGTTTGTTTCTGCTTTGTACCGGATAAATGACAGGGAACTGTGTTCTCCGCCCCTCTACTTTGTCCCCCTCCCCTACATAAAATCGGCTTATATGAACATGTGATAGGAGAAAATCTGATAAAGATCGTGTATATATGTACTATCCGTGGACAGTTACGTGTCGTAAAGTGCTGCCATGAATGTATCGTTAACAGGGTACAATAAACTATGTTCCTAATCTCTACAATTTAAGTTTTCTGTTAGCCAAATTATGGTGCCATTCCACTTTTGGTCACTCCCATCGTAAGACTTCCTAAGAAAGCACTGGTTAAAAAAATAGTGGCACATTTCTATTGCAACTATACATCACCAATACTTATTGTCGTATTTCTGCGATGGGATATACAAATCTGTCTCACTTTGATATACAAATCTGTCTCACTTTGAAATTTGATTAGTGAAGTTTGACTGCGATAACTTTATGTGCTTATTTCTGTACCTCTGCAAAGCTACACACTCTCTATTTTGCAGGCTTTACTAGATCCGAAATGCAGCGAGAAGTTTGCCGATGGTTGCTTTTTCGTTATTCAACGCCCCCAGGTGCATGGCGAGTTCAATATTTCTGGCGAATGACATTTATAGTTTTTATAAATTTTTTAAAATTATGTCATAATTATGACGCCAGATTCTTATGAAAGTCGTACAAAGAAGACATTTTAACTGAACAACGACCAGTCTTCTTTTCAGAATATCTTCTTTGTGTATGTCAATAAACTAGATCTTAATATCTTTGTTTTTGTCTGTTATAGGTTAGAAATATTTTTAATTTGAAATACCAAAATTGCATAACACCAGCCAGGATCGGGATGGAGGCAAACACCAGCTGTCAGCGGAGGTTTACTACAACGATGTCGATCCAGTCTCCAGCTCTAAAGACATGGTGCGGCCACTTAGCAAGTAGCTAGTAAAGTGAACGAGGCTATTGTGCATAGCCGAAAGCTCCTAAGAAGCTTCCAATATTTTAGTAGTCAGAACGGTTTTAAGAAATATTTCCATACTCGAGTGTCAGATTCCGTATTGTCTCCACGTTTAAATAGTTTCTACTTTCTAGAGAATGTAAGCCCGTAAAGGGTAGCGAAAAACTTATGGTACGTTTGGGAGCTGATGAAACTACCTTACGAGGTGTAAATAACTTACTGAAAGTAACATTAAAACATGAATCAATAAATCTAGTGGGATAACCATTACAAAAGAGTAGATAACGAAATTTTAAAAGTCCAACATTAAAAAGATCATTCATGGAGCAAATATCAAAATAACGATTTACTAAAGTAAAAGTAAGACCTTTCTAGTAATTCGTAGGAATCAAGCTATCAAACTGAGTGAGAAGACCAGTAAAGGTTGGTTTGCGATAAAGAGTAGATAAGTTTTAACTAAGTTTTCTACTTAGTTTATGAAATGATGGTATCAAAGATAGGCTTACTCATCGCCTAAATATGTCGTGGCATTTTAATCAGGAGAACAGATTCTGTAACCTTGTATTTAAGGGAATGAGGATGACAATTAGAATTTTAGCGTCAAGAACGACGGACACTTAACGTAAAAGTTATCAAACGTTACATTTACTTCCTGTTAGCACATAAGATTGTCTTGAGAAAGGAAATGTATTGCGATATCCCATTCTCAAACTTATAGTGGTTAGAAATTTGAGAGGGGCCAAAGTCTAGTGTCATCTCAGGAAAATGCATCAAAGTCTACTAGAAAGAGATCATCGTCCTGGTCAGTATAACTTGGTCATGTTGTATTCAGGAAGAGGGATTGAGGATAGTCGTTACAACTCAATTAAGAAGAGCCTTGGTGCCTGAACTTCTCATATTGAGCCTAATAGGTACAGAATCTGCTCTCTGTTTTCATAGAACAAAGACTGGAAAAGAATGGAAATTGAATACAGTATTGAGACCCTGTATTCATAGAGAGAAAACTAAGGAACATTGGTGACGTATAGAGCTGTAAGATCCACGTTTATGACAGGCAATATGTTCCTCTGCGCTGAGACCAAAAGAGAAGAAGAGAAGAGAGTTTCGATTACCAAGTATGTTCCAGTTTTGTTACGAATGTCGAGCAGCAGTAAACCACAATGAGCTAATACTTATCGCCCACTAAAGATAAAGCGTGAAAGTTTCTTCAAAGTTTCTTCATTGGTACCTTAACATATCAAGTCAAATAGGTACAAAACGGGCTCTCTCTTCTCATAGAACAATGGCTTAGAGTGGAAAACAAGGCGATACAACGCTTTAGATGCAGTGTTCTGAGAAGATATAAGATCCAGAACTGAATAATGTATTGGGACCCTGCATTCATAGAGAGAAAACTAAGGAACATTGGTGACGTGCAGAGCTGTAAGATCAACATTTATGCCAAGCAATATGTTCCTTTGCGCTGAAACCAAGAAGAGAAGAGTAGGAGAGAGTCCTATGAAAAATTATAATTGCCAAGTATGCTCAAGTTTTGTTACGAATGTTGAGCAGCAGTAACCCACAATTGGCTAATACTTATCGCTGACTAAATACAAAGAGTGAAACTTTCTTCAATCAAATAGGTCTCACACACGAACAACTTCAGAGAATGAGACAAATCCGTAATAATGTAAATTCGGTTTAAGACCTCGTGTCTTATTAAATTACCTGCGCATCCTTCATTTTAAAACGTGACTCTTTGCTGGTAACAATTACTTGTGCCGGACGTTGAAACAAAACTTTTTTGAAAAGGTTTGTTCAAAGGAAGCTATTTATGTATTGCTAGTATTATATGAATAATCCGATATTCCAGAACAACAAAACAACAAAACAGCGAAATATAGTTATGAACGAGACTGTTATTACTAAAAGGGTGACCGAAGGATGAATATAATTACGGAAAATTACAGCACTTAAGTTAAACTTGTTCATCTAAGATTGCTCAAAGGAACAGGAATACAAAGAGATCCAAAACAACAGATTCAATCACTGCTACAATAATAGTGGCTGTAAGGCTTTATCATTCTTATTTTTGTAAATGATATAGTTTACATGAAACGCTATTTATATCATAGTAACTGCAAGGGACTATGGTTCGAGGTATTTATTGTCTTCTTGTACTGTTTCTTAAAGACCACGAAAAAGTCGTATGAAAATTCGATCACGTATGTTACTGTATCAAAGGGTGTTTAGACGCTAAGTGATAAACCACGACTCCAGCAATCAGAGATATTTCTTAAAAATAGAATAAAAAGGGATGCACAACCTACTCCCATTGGAGAAAGAGTAGGAGGGGTACTGTCCTAGCACGCAGGCTCGGGAGGGGCCCAACGAATTGAAGGCCCAAATTTATTAATCGGTTGTTGTGACTTCAGAACGGCCTTTGGTATCGTGCGGTGCACTTAAAAAATACCGACAACTAACTCCAGTGCTGCCAGCAGTTTTACGCTATATCATTGATACCATGGCCATTGGTGCAGGCCAAAACATGTAACTATACGTCACAGCAACTTGCTGTGAACATGCATACACGGGCCCACGATATATTTAATTATTTCTTTATCCAAGCACTGAACATATTTGTCCCTCACCTTCAACTGCATAAATGGCAAAACAAACAAAGTATGTAAACGGCACTCTTTTGCGTTTGGTTAAGAATATTCACTTTATATAAACGTAACAAAATATTGTCTAACTTGCATTATCTTTGCATCATTGTAAAATAGTATTAAGTATTGTAATACAGATATTTATTATTGACAGATCTAATAGCTGTACATTCAGATATGGTAAAAATAACATACATTATATCTCTGGCACTGATGAAGGCTCAAAGCCGAAACACAATAAATAATTTTAATCAATGAATTTCCCCTTATCCACTGAGTGGAGGAGAAAACATGACAAGATTGACTTAATTTCAATCAAAATTTTTCACCGTATTTATTGAACTTGGTGGTCTGATAGTTAGGGTTTGGATTTTCAAACCAATGGGTCGCGGGTTCGAATCTCCTCGTCTACCTTAGTGACGAAAGCAAGCTATTGTGGTAATGCTCCACTTATGATAAATATATAATTATTGCTATATGTGTGCTGAGTACTATTGTTGTTTATATATATTTATGTATATAAACAAGTACTCAGCAGACTTATATATAAATATATACATATGTATATATATACATATATATAGAGAGATTTGTCATGGAGTGGAGCATTACCACAATAGCTTGCTTTCTTTTTTCACTAACGGAGCTGAGGGGATTCGAACT
>JAAAKM020005502.1:0-11029 GCA_010016025.2 Alatinidae sp. Z8VKAUB7J3 | reverse complement strand
ATGATTGTTATAAACGATATATAATATAAGACATGAATTTATGAGTTGCTGTGTGTGTTGGTGCTTGGAAAGTGAAAAAGGTCGATTTCAGCATCCAAGGGCACATAAGAAAGGAACACGTCTTACTAAGGAGACAACCTGAAGGATTTCAATATTTTGTGAGTCCGCTTTTAGAACTATCTCACCGCCCTTGTGCGTCTTGCTTGGCTGGGAACTTAACAAAATTCAGACAGATAGATACCGTAGTTGTTGAAACTGACAGACGATATGTATCATATATTAAAATATTACTAAATTTTAAACGAAGTAAAATTGTAAAGAAGGCTGAAGAACGTAAAATATTTATGCCATAGAACTGAGCCAATTTGTAAGCTTCTCGGCCTTTTGGCAAGGAATGGATGTGTGTTCCGCGAGAGATGGTTCTACTGGGCAGTTGAGCCTACTTCATGGCTTGCTTCTCTGCCCGGTAGCCAAACTTGAGGGGCGTCGCCCTTGGACGCCCCCCCTGCCGTTTATTTATTGTTTAGCCTGTTTGGTGGTTTTACTGTTTATTTAGGGTAGTTTCAATGTCTGGCCCACTGCTCGTCAGGGGTCTTTGATTGACTGTCAAGTTTACCAAGTTCTCTGTCCAGTGGATTAAATTGGGGGACGTTGTTTGGACGCCCAAGATACCCTTTCTTTAAGACATAGCCTGTTTGGTGTTTTAACTGTCGATATAGGGTAGTTTCAAAATCGGGCCCACTGCTGATCAGGGGTGTTTGATTGAGAAACTGCCAATTTGTAAACTCTTCGGAAGATCAAAATGAAGTCAAGGTACGCTAATGAAATTAGCTTCGGTTAGTTGAAGGAACATAAAATGCCGTGACTTTATTTTCAGACCTTTGAAAGCTATTTGTGATAGCCATTTTCAAGTATTAGTTCTCCATCTACGAAATGAAGCAAAGTTTTCTAATATCTTTAGCTCGTACTGATAATCTTTCTGAATACTCTTTCAGGACGGTTTGGAATCTAACGTTTCCAGCAGTTTCAGAAGGAAGTGTAGGCGTAATTTGCACCTTACAAATTTGTATGTTGTACCTTCAAAGTTTGTTAAGTAGCTGGAGAAGGCCTTTGATAGAGTACTCTGGAATGTTTCGTGGTTGGCCTTTAGAGAGGTTTGAGATGGAGGCAAGTTTTCTTTGAAATTAAATGTGTTGCTTGAAAATGTACTTAATGGTATAAGCACTACTGTTCAGTGTTTATTCCAGCTCTGTTTAATTCCTTCTGCGTCTGTTTGAACGAGCGTACAACGGAATAAATGTTGAGATTTGGCTTAAAAATTTGAATATTTCTACTATTGCTTCATCTACAGAGATCCTAAACACACATTTAGAAACAAACTTTGGAATTAACGCAAGGAACAGTAAATGTTTTTCACAGTCTTAACCGTCTTCATGTAAATTGCGAAAAAAAAGATTGCGTACATTAATGAAATTACACAGCAAAAAACTCCAAGTCCATTACCAGACAACCTTTGAATAGTTGATAGGTGGAGGGCGTTGAGTTCTAGCAGGCGAGGGTTCGAGTCTATATACATCAATATAATCTTCGAGAAGAGAGGATTTGAAATGCCACGAAAGCGTGATTTATGATGATGGTGACATATTTTATATTTCTCTAGTGTTCTTTTCAAAACTAATTTAATCTTCATTGTACTGCCTGATTGCTGAGGGAAGCAAGTGAGAGAGGCAGGTAAATACAACAGCTACGCATTTCTCTTGGTAATATATTCTTGGTGGTGCAAAGGAACTAACAATCGATTGGTTCTCACTTATGATCAAAACACTTCATATAACTGTACGTATTACAAGAATCAAATGAAAGGCCGTGACACCCCATAAATCAGTTGGCAACGTATAAGAGCTACACAATGTAGCCTAAACGCACGTCCATAAAGAATCCATTAACCCGATTCTACTCGGGGAGGGCGGCCTCTATAACCCCCTTGCAAACTTTTGTCTGCAAATTTCGCGACTTTTACATTTATTATATCAGTCATGATATGATTGCATTTTGAGCCAAAAAATTTAAGCAGCTCGGGTCAACGTTTGATAAATGCGAGTGTGGTTAAAATCAATCCAAAAAGCTATTATAAACGGTTGCTTCATGGGTCAAATTGCACGTTTGAGGACAAGTTTTATAAATTTATGAATACAAATCACATTCTTCTTTTTTATTGAGTAGTTTACACACATCAATTTCATTTAATCTTCTACCTTAAATATTTGCTCCATTTCAAGACACAAAATATGAAATTTCAAAGGCATTTCACTAAAACGGCTTTCTGACCCAAGACTTTGATTTACAAATAGGTCCTCACCTCAGAAACTAGAATATGTAGAGCCAAACATTATTCACTACTGTATCACTTGAGGATAGTACTAAAAGTGAGGCAAACTAAAGCGCCTGGAACTTACGGTTGCAAAAATTACATAGGGGGATCAAGAAGACTTCGCCTCCCCTCTTCAAGTAGAATCCCGTGTGGAAAAACTCGAGCAGAAAAGGGTTGGCACTCTGGTCTATGAGGCTTTTGCTTAGAAAAGCAATGTGTAAACCTGACATTGCCATAGTTTTTAGACTAAAATAATAACATTTGGGGGTGAAGATAAGTATGCTATTGCAGATCTTGAGGGACTAAATACCATGCAGGTATTAAAAGATTACCATATGTTTTACAAGTTTTGATTCAAAAGCCTAGTATAAACGTTATACTCTTGGGTGCCTAATGCAAGGGGGGTTGGAAAAATTTCCAAAACTTATTAAACGGGGGGATTGGAATAGACGGGGGGTGGACAAAAATTTAAAATAAAGTCAAGAATCAATGTTTAGAATCGACTGCAACGTCCTAAACGTAGGGTAATACAACCTTCATCTTGATAATGTGTGATTTTCATGTCTTAATAAAAATATTTTCTATTTACCTGCTAAGGTACCTTCTCAAAAATTGTCGAGGGCGGAGATTACTTAACAATTAATAGGCGGGGGATTGAATAAGAATGTAATGGGTGAAAAATTTTGAAAATTTCATTAGTGGAGGGGAGGGGGGCGTCTATTAGGCACCCAAGAGTACTCGAAATTTACAAGCGCTTTCATTTTGTTGCTCTATTATGTTGTTATTACATGTAGCTCTAATGCACAAACCCTTCAAATGGGGCTTATGAGACCTAGAGAGCCATCGGTTTATGTAAGTCTTTTGATGTTATTCATGAATACACCGTATTTAAAGCAAGATAGAATAATTCTTAAAGGGGCGACGACGTCCTCAGCAAGAGCTTATGGATCTCCTTTGTACAGTTGCACCTCTTTTCCGTCCAGCAGCTAAAGTGTACTCTACACCACCCCTTGCAGTGTCCTATCTCTTTTCCTTCTTTTAGATCAGAAGGCCTCACACAATCTCAAATAACACTTCTTGGCCTATGAATTATTAAAAACACATGGTAAGACCTTCTTTAACTAACATGAATTTAGAGGATGAGCGAAAATTTGTCAGGACGTTGGTTTTGTAACAATAAACAATTTTGAGGAGACTAGAAACTTTGCAACTAACCCAGGCTCTTCTAAATGCAACTTTTACACAGTTTTTCTCACTAATACTGTAAACTGCAACGGAAAGGCAAAGCTATAGACCAGGATACCTCAACAAGATTAATTATCAATGCATTTGAAATGGAGAATTTTGTAATTCCTTGTTTCCTTGATGGTTCCGAAGAGCCGTGCCTGACCTCTATCACAGACTATCTTACCAGCGTATAACATGGGCCCAGATAACCAAAGACAACAAAGGAAAATGAAGTTTCAACCACGTTTTATGCAAAGTCGGGAGGCATCGAAATGAGCCATTAAGACAACCCCGTCCAACCTATACTAGATTTGAAACGGACGTAAAACGACGATGATAATGACACTGGTATTAGTGTGAGAATGAGCAGTGTCTTTCTCGTTTCTTCACATAAATATTTAGCTGTAGAAGGAACACATCAAGAGATTGGACCATTTAGACTTACAAATACCTAGTTTACAGTTCGGCAGTAAGAGTGGGGACGCTTTGAGGGATCGGGGTGCTTGTATCGTAAAGTTTGCATTTCTTAGATTTGTAACGTATCACTCTTGTAAGTGTTCATAATATTGGATATATGTCCTATCTTATCTTAAGTTTTTATTTGCTAATTAAAAAAATATGAAAGAAAATTTCAATGCACTCATGAAGTAAAACCTTTTCCTGGAACGACAAAAGCTCGTTTGGGGCACAAGATTACCCAATTAAGAAAATGACGTTTAGGGTACAATAATAGCTAATTAAGTGTGATCTGGGGCTCTGTAGAAAATCTTTGACATACGTGGTTTACAGTAGAAACAATAGAAAGTGTTTATAGTTTTAGTAAAGTTGACATTTAAGGCAAAGCCCTAGAAGAAATGGTAACAGATACACATTTTTGATATATAAGCAACTCGATTTCCATGGTTAGGGCTAAGGGTGCTAAGGATATGATACACTTTCAGGGCTCAATTAGCTTAACAGGCTGCTAAAGTTATTTTTCTCTGTGATACCGAATCATATAAATATATACAATATTTAGTACTTCCTCTGTCTACTTACAGTGAGTTATACATGTAAATATTTCATTATGTATTTGTTTCAAAGCAAAAAAGAATTCTTCTGTCTTTATTTTTAAGAAAATTTTTAATTTTTTTCTGAAAAAAATTCTAACTAACTGTGAGGGCTGGGGGTTTGCTAAGCGAGTTGCTTAATTTTTTGTCTAATTTGAGGGCTGAAGCCTTAGCAACTGGGTTGCCTATATAAAAAATGTGTATCTCATTTCCATATCTGAAGGACAGCCAAAAACTGCCATGCACATCGGCCATGCATATCATACACGCGTTTGTCAAAGAAGAATATTTACAAATAGGATGTTCTTGTGTGCAAATACATATAATAATTAATGATTAATATCGTTTTATGACATATTTTTTTATATAAGCAACCCAATTGCTTATCCCAGCCCTGACAGATAGTTAGCAATTTTTTGTCACGAAACAAAATTTTCTTAAAAAGAAAGAGAGAAAAATTCTTTTTTGATTTGAAACAAATCCATAACAAACTATTTACTGTAAATAGACAGGAGAAAATTGTACTTATTTATATGATTTGGTATCACAGAGAAAAAATAACCTTAGCAAGCTGTTAAGCAAATGTAGCCCTGAAAATGTATGATACCCTTAGCAGCCTTAGGCCCTACCCTGAAAATCGGGTTGCTTATATAAAAATAAATGTGCGGGCCCAAATTTGATTTACTATGCTTAGATGAGATTGATCTCGGCTCTATCTTGGTGAGTTGTATTGTATGAAATAGTGTGTTCAGGTAATATCCAGCAAGATACATTAAAATATAAAAGTCGTGCTTTGTTTTCAAGCCCTATAGGCATAGAAGCCACCGTAATATATCTTGTAACCAACAATTTTAATATAAGAGAGCACGAAAAACTCTGAAGCCTCGTCGAATGGCTCCACTTGCTTTTGGAAAACACAGCCTAGTCACATTCGGTCAAGATGAAGCTCGCCGGAAATGGTACGGGTACAAGCGGTTTTGTTTTGCTCAGCAAGTTAAACAGTTCCCCCAAAGCAGGTCTTTTAGCTAATCCAACATAAGGTAGACATTTGCAGAAAATCAGAAAATTTTAGTTGTACTCCTCTGTCCCGAGTCTACGACGCTGTCCTCTCTCGTTAAAGAAGGCCATGCCTCATAATTATATTTCAAATAAACAAAATATCGTATAGTTTACAACTCTAACGTGTTAATTATGCATCACATATCGATTTTGTATAAACTAGTATTAAGTATGTATATTAGTAATAAATATCTATGAATAATGGTATACACATAAGGGGGGACGGATTATTTTCTTCGTTTTTATTAGATTAATAATACAGTTCCTTCTCTGTAAGAGAGTGCTAAATCGAAGTTTCACATCATAATCTTAGGATGAGGTGTTAAAAAATAATTAAAACTTCCGTCATAACAAATTATTAACTAACTGAATAATTTCAAGGTACAATCCTTGTATCATGAATGTCAGCTATTATCAGCATTTGCTCCACTTGGGGTTCATTTCAAAAGGACATAATTACTGCCATGTGCTTCCTCATGAAAAAATGTCAGCATTGTCAGGCGACGTCAATCAAAAGACATCTACATAACAAAGTTATTAAACAGCCTAAACCCGGAGTTCATATTCAAATCTAGCCCCTGCACGTTTTTCTCCCTTATAAGCAACTAAATTTTCGGGGTCTGGCCTCGAGTTGCTTAGCAATTTGCCCAAATGAGTCCTGGAGTTGCTTAAGCAGTTGCTTAGGTATCCCTACAGGTTATCGTCGAATTTCGTTGTGTTATAAATGATGAAATACCAAACGATTGTTGGATCTTTGATCTCTTTGCTTGACACATTATCAACAGTGTGATATTCGTTATATATCAACAGTTTGTAATCAAATCTTAATGAAAAACGTTTCTTGATGTGTTTTTCAGGCGTTTTAAAAATTGTCCCTCCTGAACTTGAGGCCTCGAGTTGCTTAGCTTGTTGCATAGATTTTAGACCAAATCGGGGCCTCATACCTAAGCAACTGAGTTGCTTACTTAAAAGAAAGAACGCGTACGTCGTCTAAAGCATAAGGCTTACGTTTAGCCTTTTATGGATCACGTGACTGGCAGAATGACTGACTTCGAAGAAAGGGAATTGAAAACAAACCATTTTTGAAACGTTTATTTCAGGTAAGATATCAGCAGGCTCGGCGCGCCGAGTTGCTTATAAAATATTTGTTTTGTCACATGAAACACCATTTTATTAAAAATTTACAAAGCAAGAGCAAGTTTAATTTCCAAGTTTACTTGGAAAAGAAATAAATTTGCCCTAAATTTGGGGATCACAGTTAACTCACAAAGCAAGTTGTATAATTTTATTTTAAAATCGGTAAAATAATCGATAAACTTAATTGTAATTTGATAAGCAAAAGGCAAAGGAACTTTGCTCCATCTTTAGCAAGCTAGACGAATTAAACATTGTAACTGCAAAGTATAGCAAAAAGAGAAGGAAAGTGTTTGACTGGGCTGAGACTTTTTTGATATTAGCTGACTGAGTGGAATTATATGTGCTGAGATCAGCTGACAATAGTCGTTGCAAAAGACACTATACAGAATTATTACCCTCAGTCCCGTTCTGTGAAGAACGGGTATTACGACTTACGTGAGACGGCAACGTCATACCTATGGCAGTCTAACCCGCAGCCTCATGGACAAGGTAAGGTACACAATGACTAGAACCTGGAACCTTTAGGTAATGCGTACAACATCTTGCTGCTATGACAACGGTTCCTCCAACGTGGTTTATTCGTTAAGGTATTGGATTATTGTTAAAAGTCAACAACTTTGACCTACCAGCCAAGCAGATCAGATCTGTTCGTTGCGTCTATTTCTGGCCTTTGATTTCGCCAGGAACATAGCAACTGCTGAAACGCTGCTTTCCATTGCCTGTTCAGCAATATATACAACACAGGATTAAGTGCACTGTTAAAATAATGCAAGAATTTAAAATACTTCACCATACTGTAGTCCAACATAGCATGGGGAGCGGCAAAGTACATTATGTTGATGGACATAAAAGGTGTCCAAAGTAGAATAAATGAGCCCATAACTAGCGCCAGGGTCTTAGCAGCCTTAAATTCCCTCTTTAAGCTTCGACCATGACGTAAAGTGCTTCGTTTCCAGGATAAACTAAGACGTGAGTTTCGTTTCGGCATTGAGACAATCGAGTTCGACACTCGCATTTTTACGTCATTAGACACTGCTACCTCGCTCCTGTGGTAGATATTTTCGGTAACTACCTCAAAATTAGTCGTTACTGTCTGCCCGTTACTTGGTACAATAGATTCCAATGCTTTCGTTCCATTCGCAATGCTCGCTGTAATGGTAGTACTGTTAACAAAGAACTCGCCATTCGGTCGTTGCTCGTAGTAATTTGTCGGCGTAAATCGTACGTTCTTCGGATCATTTTCGGTCGCGTTTTCAATTGCTCCTTTGTTCGCTGTAACCTCACAATCATCGGATGAATTTGATTCTCCGTTCTCGACTCCGTTTGCTTTCTCCGTAAACTTACTCTCGTCATCCTGTGATAGACTGGATGAGGTTTTCCTGTTTTTGAGAACTTTACGGGCATTGTACCTTGTACAAATTTCCAGGGCATTAATTTTCTTGGCGTGCCGGTGCGCAATTATAGCTATACTTACATAGCTTATCAACATTATCGTGACAGGTAACGCATAAGCTACGATGATTATAAAAAGTGTATAAGTGTTTCGATCTTTGATTATCAAAATCATAATAGCTACCAGTAAAGTTGCCACCCAACATAGGCCAACAGCTATCGCTGCCACATTTTCCGTGACGATTCGTTGATGTGTGAACGGCCATTTGATAGCGAAAAACCGATCCAATGCAATTGTTGTTAACGAATAAATCGACACCGAACTAGACCATATATCACAAACGAGATAAGCGGCATTCGCGTTGCTTTGAGGCTGACTTTTCGGTAGCCATGAACACACATAGACCGCAAATGTCATAGGCATAGGTAAAACAGATACCAAAATATCTGCCGCAGCAAGAGACGCTATGAAGAAATTGGTCACTGTATGTAAAGTCCGGAATTTAATGAAAGCTATAATAGTTATTACGTTCCCAATCAGTGCTACAAGAATAATTGCAATAAGTATGATTCCGTCGAATATGCTCACCACTCCACTAGAAAGATGGCATGGAGCGACGTATTCTGACATTGTAATCGACTAGCGTTGACTCGAGCTTCAACCTGAGAGATGCTATTTTTGTTCAATCCTGGCTAATATTTGGTTGCCAATATCTGTTGCCAAGGCCACAAAGTCTCAGTTTCGAATTACATTAAGTAAGAGAGTGGAACTTGTAAAAAGTTCCTGTCTTTGAGTCGAGAATATGCTCCCAAATTTCACACTTCGCTTCCTATTTACATCTAGTCCCTAGATTTCCCTCGCGTTGATTCGTTTAATAGTCATAACGAATTAAGTGATTATGCTTTGAACACACGAAGGTAACTCTTTTGAGAGGAATGTAAACATCAAGGTTAAAAAAGCTTTGAATAGGACAGGGCCATTCGTTTCTGGTAATTGCTCTACTTTCAATCGTCAACAGCGTCCTCTTTCACGAAGCAGAAGGAATTGTGCGGCAAAAGGAAGCCTCGAAGTTTACAATCCGGATCAGCATGTACCAGTTTTCTTCGGCTAAACCAAACAAACTCTTGTTAACAAAAGATATGAGTTCTTCTCAACTTGAACGTCTACAGAAGAGGAATAACAGCACATTGATTACAATTAAGCTGAAGGGGACCAAGAAAAATCAGAGGTGTAAAAAGTTCTAATCTAGAAAACACAAAGGATCACATCTATAACCCGTTAGATATAACCTCCTAAATCTTTGGTTTTATCCTGATCACATATTGACAAGGAATCATCTTAGGATCAAATTTATTTATTGATCCTGAATAACACAATAATGATTTTTGGATCTAAGGTAATTCGGCTTCTCGAAAACTCAGGTCAACGAGCGTTCTTTGGTTTCATATTTCCTTGCACTTGGACGTGAAAACATAAAACGTGAATTCAAAAATGGCTGCTAACTTCACATGTGCATATCAATGGATACTACGGAAGCGGCTGAAATCTGGCTCAAAATGTACACAAAAGGCTAAAACGAAATGGATTTTATGCTTACATGTCAGCGATGTGTTGATATTACATTCCTTTCACATTAATATAGGGAAGAGGGAACAGGGGAACAGGGGGCCATGTCCCTCCCCCAAAGATTAGTGACCACCTTTCAGCTGTATCAAAATTGAAATTGATTGCGATAGAATTGACTCACATTCACAGCAAAGTATAAATATCGACAAAAAAACACCCCTTTCCACGCAGTGACCAATGGCACCTTAGTGGAATGTGAAAAATAAGCTTGAACGCAACCTAAAATTTGACAGCCCATTAGGGGCCATTCCCCTATACCACTAAAAACTGCCAAGCTAATTCAAAGTGTGCTAAAACTCTCTTTTGATTGACTGCATCTGGGACTTTTGACGCTCTTTTCCTTCCAAATAAACGCCTTTAGCATGAGGCTAAAAGTCATCAATTAAAGTTGCTAAGAAACTAAATTGTCAGAATGACGTAATTCTCAGGCGTCAGTTACCCGGTAACGGCGTTTGAGTCCGACAGCACTAACATATCTACTAACAAATCTAATTTGTTAGAGTTGAGATATACAATTAAAAACTCATTTGAGCTGGATTGAAAAACTGAGACCTAAGCCCGGCTACGCATTTTTGCCTGTCAATGCGGGAGAAAGTACGGCCAAGTTTCAAAGCAACAGGAATAAACATACAATGATGGACATGAAGAAAAAAAGGCCATTTAAAACAGCACCTTGGAGCCCCATCTTTACAAATGGATAACAAAGCCAAAGCTTATGGTACTAACTTTGAGAACTGTGTTTTCTTCTTACAGAAACACTAGCTGGATCATTCCAGTATTGCCTTTGGACCGCAATTGATCCTCAGGCCGCCAACGCGACTGAATAGAGACGCTCATTAGGGCATAACGAACTTGGTTACATGGTGGCAACGATGTCATTAATACATTGTTTTCTAAATTTTGCTGCAAAAACATTTACATTCTTTAAACTGTCACGCAAAATGTATTGAAGATTTTTATAAATTAAATTAACTCGCAGGTATAATAGATAGAGGGAATTTTTGTCGATGACAATTTTAAACAGAGAAATATTTGCAGCATCTTGTAGGAAATGCTGGGCTGAGTAGGCTACGTGATTGTTATTTTGTAAACAAGGTAGTTTTAGACTCGGGTATAATACGCTACTAAACCGGAAATGCTTTTTAGGCCATGACGACCTTGGTTACG
>JAAAKM020005500.1:0-11032 GCA_010016025.2 Alatinidae sp. Z8VKAUB7J3 | reverse complement strand
TGCGCAAATCCCCGGAAAGCCCTAGAAAACCGCGACCGGGGTGTAGCTCAGCCTGGTAGAGTGCTTGCTTTGGGAGCCTCCTGCTGCAAGCCATTTTCCTTCATCTTTTCAAAGCCTTACGTTCGGGCGCATCGGGCATTCCGGGACTATTCCGGGAGTGCGTTGCTTCCATGGCCTGCGCCAGGTCGTCTTGGGTGACGTGGACGTAGCGCAGCGTCGAGGCGATGTCCCTGTGGCCGAGCAGCTGCTGCACCAGTTTCACGTTGCCGGTCTGCCGCATGAGCCGGCTGCCGGCGGTGTGCCGCATGTCGTGAAATCTGAAATCCTCGATGCCGGCGGCGGCGAGCGCCGCTTTCCATTCCCTGCGCCAGCCGGTCGCGGAGAAGGGGTAGCGGTGGCCCTTGCGGCGCAGGCCGCGGCTGCGCTTGCACAGGTAGGTGAACACGTAGATCGGATGATCGAAGCTTTGGTTTGAGATCACCGCGCGCATGGCCGTGGTGATCGGGGTGCGGACGGTGCGCCCGCCCGGCCGCTTCGACTTGACCCTGTAGGTGAGGGTCGCCGTATCGAAGTCGATTTGGTTCCAGGTGAGCCGGATGACGTTGTTCAGCCGCATGCCGCTGAGGATGGCGAACAGGACGAGCGGCCGGAAATCTTCGCGCAGATTGTCGAACAGCGCGGTCTCTTCGCGCTGCGTCAGTTCGCGGACCCGTTCTTCCGCTTCCGGCAGCAAATGTTCGGACCAGTCGGGCATTTCTTCGCCGGTGTCGACTTTCCAGACCTTGTGGGCGCGGCGCATCAGACGGCGCAGGAGTTCCGTTTCCCGGTTGACGGTCGCGTTCGAAACGAAGGTCCGTTTGCGCCGCGCCTTCATGCCGCGCCGGTGCGCCACCATGCGCGCGATCAGATTGTCGTCGATCTCCGACAGAAAGGTTTCGGGGCCGAGCAGCGCGCCGATCGTCTCAAGCTGGGTTTTGGTCGCCTTGGCCGTCTTGGGGCCGGCGACCTTTTCCTCGAAGTAGCGCGGGATCGCGTCTTGCAGCTGCAGTTGCGGCCGTTTCGGCGCCGCCGGGCTGTCCAGCTTATTGCGAATGCCGCGCTCGTGGGCTAGCGCCGCGCGCTCCGTAGTTTTTCCCGTCGAGCCGTGAAATCGAACACCGTTGCGTTGGAAGTCGTACTGATAGTAGGGGCTCTTGCGGGTTTTGTAGACGGACATGGCGCAGCTTCTTCGATCCGTTTCAGGTCGGCCAGGACGCGGCGCAGCTCGATCAGATCGACGCGTCGGCGTTTCTGGTTCGGCAACAAGACGTAGCGCAGTTTGCGTTCGGCGACCAAATTGGCGATGTCGTGCCGGGTGACGCCGTCGATCCGGCGCGCCGCTTCGCTGTAGGTGAGATAGGCGGTTTCGGCCATCGGTCAGTCGTAAGCCCTTGGCCCGCCACGGGTCCGACAGGTCGGGCACATGCGGTTGCCCCATCCGAAAGACTCGAACGTGTCCGGGCAGGACAGGCATTGCCGCTTGCCCGGCCGGTCGTCGGGGTGGCGTCCCGATTCGGCGGGCGCGCCCTTGGCCTTGCTGTCGGTGTCGGTGGTGGCGAGGCTTACCATGGGGCCAGGCTCCCGAAGCGGTACAACGCGCCGGCGGCGGCGGCGAGGAAAAGAACCATCGCGGCTATTACCCGGCGACCGAGGGTGCGGTTGCGGCGCGGCCGGCGCGTTGTCTCGTAGATGCAGTTGGTCATCGGGGGACCCAAACGAAGATCAGCGCGATCGTCCCCCAAAGGAACAGGCTGGCGCCGAGGATGAACAGGGCGGCGATCAGCCAGGGCCAGCGAACAGCACGACCCGGCGCGGCGTCCGTTGGGGCGATCGGGGCGCTGTCGGCGCTCAACATTGTGGCGCCGCCGTGAGCGCGGCATAGAGGGCCGCGCCGATGGTCCAGGCGGGCCAGGTCAGGCCGGTCAAGAAGCAGCCGGCGTAGTAGGTCCAAACGATGGCATCCCAAAGCCGGATCATGTCAGCCGCGTCAAAGTGATGGTGAGATGCTCGCCCGGCGCCAGGTCGCGAACGCCGTTCGCGGTGAAGGCACGGTCAAGCGCTTCGCCTGCCGCGTCGCTCGGATCGTCCCGGGTCAGTCCGCAGAGTTCGACGGTCCGTTCTTCGGCCGGGATAAAGATGGCGGCGCCGTACGAAGCTGCGGTATCTCGAGGGGCCGGGTTAGTGGGTTTTGTCATTGTGGTCTCAGAGTTGTGGCGCAAGCTCTGTCGGAAACTTTAGATAAATTTTTAAAATAATGTCAATTTAATTATCATTTTTTCGTTTTTTTAAATGGCATGCGGGAATATTTTTCTCGACGGTATGACTGGAGGACAATACTGTTTTAAGTGGCATGTTAGAATTTGAACAATTCGGTTACCTGCGCCCGAAACCCATCGTTTCGACCGTCGAGGAGGTCGGCGACGAATGGCTTGATAGCTCGCGCTACACGCTAGCTGATTTCTTCAGGCTGGATGTCGGCCGAAAACTGAAGGCGTTGCACGATTATGTCTGGAACGGTAATGCGCGGTATCCGGTGTGTTTGGACACGCTGAGCAAATTCAAGCCGGAGTTGTCGCCGCTCGTTGCTGCGGTTTTGTCGGTCGATGGGATCGAAGATCCATGGGATTATCGCCTTACGTACCACCGATCGTCACCGCCTGGCGTTGACGGGGATTGTCATGGCAAGACGCTGGCTGAGCTTGCGGCAGCGCGGTCCCATTATGACGAGGCGGTTTATAGCTATCTCGACGCCAAGTGCGAGCAGGCGCCGCAGTGCCATGTCCTAGAGCATGTTGTGTCGGGGGTTCATCGGTATTACGCGCGAATAATTTGGCCGTGTTTCGATGTTGCTAATAGGGTCGTTAGCTTGTTGATCGCCTCGATTGCATTCGAACCAAACGTGTACGGCATGGTGAACACAACGGTGGGGCGGCGGTCCGGGGCGCGGCGCCGCGTCGAAATTGGGCAGGAAGTGCATTTGCGTTTCCGGCACGACGTTGAGGCTGCGGTTTCGGCCGCGGGTTCTGTGTTCCAAGCCTTTCAGGCAGCAAGTGCGGAATGGCCGTTTTTCGACAAAAATTTGATTCTTGAAGGCCCGAACTTTTGGGAAAGGCTGCAAGCGCTACAGCCCGAAGTCCGGGCGTGCATATCGGTTATCGATGTCACACACCAACATCCCGATGCCGCGCTTTATGTACAGCACAGCCCGGCCGGCGATATGGGTAACGTCCAGGGGTTGCAGGTCGGGGCATTTCGGTCCGCGCTGATGCGCCTGGTAACACTGCGCGATATTGGTTATGTGAAGCGATCTCGTGTCGCGATGTTTGACGAAGTGCACCATTGGCGGGGCCAGCGAAAGAGGCAGGATAACAAAGACCCCGATCGCCTGTTCTGGAGGGGCAACCCAGCCATCATCGATAGGCATTACAACCGCTTGAGCCTGCCGCTCTGCAAAGAGAATGGCGGGGTTTCCAAGGTGCTAATGGTCACAAAGGCGATGGACACCGGAAACGTCGTTGCGTTAGGCAATCTTGCGGAACCGTTGCTGGTCTATTAGCGGTATCGGTCTATCACACAATCCCAGCGTCTGTTCACGTGACGCCCAGCAAAAATTAACATCGGCCGTAAAGCTTGCGTCGTCGCGGCCGGGATGGTGACCGCTCATGATATGCCGCTTCTTCGGCCAGCCCAGCCCTATGATGAATTCTTCACGGTGGGTTTGAATGAAAGCCGTGTGCCAGTCGGCGCGGAGATATTGAAGGGCTATTGTCCGGTAGAGCCGGCTTAGAATGGTGGAAAGGTCTCGCCCGCGCCAGTCCGGGTGTACATAAGAGTTTCCGCCATAAACAACGCGACCGCGGAGTACTGGCGGCGTACCTACAAGTTTGAAGGGTTTGATGCGAAGCAGCGGTTTCCGGCTGTCGAATATCAAGTGAGTTGCGATGATCTCGCTAAAAAAGTCGCGAACTTCGAACACGCGGCAACCAACGCAAGCGATGTGCCGATCTTCTGCTGTATCAAGGCTAAGCCAGAATGCGTCTTCGGGTTGAATGTTATGGAAGGCTGGGTCTAGCGTGCGCGACAGGCCGTGAGTTTTCGGCGATCTCTCTAGAAACTGGCCCATCAGGGCGAGATCGCTATGAACATTAAGATGCAACCCGATTTCTTCGAGTTTGACGATTACTCGGTCCACAAACTGGAGTATGCGGTCGCGATCTTTGATGCTGACGCCGTGCATGTGCGCGCCCGATATGGTTATCGATGGGGTGCACAACACAATATAGAGTAGTTTAGGCGAGTTTTCTAACCGTTTTGCGCCGGCGTTATCTCGTTGATGAAGAGTGCGTGCCGTATTGTGCGCCGATCGCGCTCGGATTTGTCGAGGCTGATATCATGCGCGCGCTCGATCGTATCGGCAAGCCGCTGAACATCCAACGGATCGCCGTTTTCGCGAGACCAGCTAAGGATATCGACCATCGTCTCTCGAAGAATGGCTCGATCAAGTTTATCGCTCCGCGCATCCCCGGTTGAACCGTCACCTGGCGCTCGCCGCCCGGCGCCGACCGTGAGCCAATTCTCGTTGACGTGAAGGACGCGCGCGAGGTCGGACCAGTATTTTTGCCGGGGCATACCTGACCCGGGCCTTTCCCAATTGGTGACAGTAGTGCGTTCGACGCCGATCAGCTCTGCGAGCTTTTCGTGCGTTAAACCTTTCGCTTTACGAGCGGTTTTCAGCCGTTCCGGGAATGACATGCCAGAATACTGGGCAATTTTCCCCTCTAAATCTTCGTTTAAATTGGAAACATTCGTGGTGAAAATTCTTGACATTTTTAATTTAAAGTGAAGTTAATTGTCGATAATGCCAAGTTAGGCAAACGTTCGCATTCGCGACAACCAGAAAGTTTTGTTGACCAACACCTATGACTCGCAAGTTGCAACGCCACAACATCCGGTACGCGGCACGCCGCCGCGGGACGCAGCGATTCGCGGTCACGGGGATCGAATTAAAGGATATCGGAAAAAGCGAAAGCCCGGAGCGGCAACTCCGGGCCTTCTGTTGTGGCGAACGATAACAAGACCTGGTAGGGGACCCGCCGTCGTTCTCAGCATCTTGTAGCACGCACGAGATATAGCGTGTCAAGAGGGTGAGGGCACAAAATATGACGGTAGGGCAAAATTATCTGACCGGCGATCCGCTCGACACGTTCGAGGCGGCGGAGCTGACGCCGATACAGCAATACAACAATTGGGTTGCCCAGACGCGCGCCGAGGTCGAGGCCGGCGGCGTCGACGGGCTGGCCCGCAACTTTGCTTTTTGCGCCGGTCTGACGGCGCCGGACGGGATTGCCTGTCCGTTCGATGCGACGGGCGAGGAAGGCCTGGCGGTGCAATGGGCGAACGGCGTTCGCACGGCCGGGCGACAGGCGGCGGACCGGTTCGGCCGCACGATCGCGCCCGGCCATCACGGCAAAGGGCGCGGCCGATGACCGGTCCGATCGACCTACGGCCCGCGCGACACCAGGCGGTTGCGCGGTCTGGCGTTGCTCTCCAAGGCCTCGAGCAGCGCGGGCACGGCATCCATAGCCTGCGCCGCCCGTTGCCCGACCGGCGATTGCGCCGGCGCGGCCTGCACCAGCAATGCCAGCTTTCGCCGGTTGAATTGGTCGAGCGCCGTTCGGGTCTTCTGGACGAAATCAGGGTCCGCGATGTCGAGTCCGTTCATGAGAACATGATGAGAACATTTGCGCCGCAGCGAGTCAATCGAACAACGATAAAGGGGGTCAATCCAGGGGCGCGGAAGGATGCCGCGCATGGACATCGGTTATGCCCGTGTCAGTACAGACGATCAAAATCTCGACCTGCAGCTGGACGCGTTGGACCGGGCCGGGGTGCCGCGGAAAAACATCTACGAAGAGTACGCATCGGGCGCGAAAGCGAACCGGGTCGAGCTGAAATCCTGTTTGCGGGCGCTGCGGGAAGGCGACGTTCTTGTCGTCTGGCGGCTCGATCGCCTGGCGCGCAGCCTGAAACAGCTTATCGAAATTTCGCAGGAATTGACGGAACGCGGCGTCGGGCTGCGCAGCCTGAACGAGGCGATCGATACGTCGACTGCGATCGGCCAGTTCTTTCTGCATATCATCGGGGCGGTCGCCCAGTTCGAACGCGACCTGATTTCGGAGCGCACGATCGCCGGGCTGCGCGCGGCAGCGAAACGCGGCAACCGCGGCGGCCGGAAACCGCTAATCGACGACCGGAAGCTCGACAAGATGCTTGCGCTCAAAGCCGGGGGCGAGCCGATCAGGGCAATTTGCGACGACTTCCGGGTTTCGCGCTCGGCGTATTACCGCGCCGTGTCGCGGCGCCGGGCTGCGCGGCGGCGCGAGCTGATCGAGGCGATGGACGAGGCGGGGCGGTCTTAACGTCCGATTCCGACACAGGGGAGAACCGTGATGGATGAGGCCCGGCACTGCGACGATTACATTGACGACGAAACGCAGCCGGAAGCCCTACGGCGATTCCTGCGCTTCAAGCGATGGCCGGCAACCTATCAGTTCAAAGCCAGCAGTATGGGCGTCGAAACGCCGACGCTTTTTGCCACCCTGCAAACCGATATCTGCGGTCAATCATTCCACGGCCACGGCCCGGACGGCCCCATCATGAAACAGGTCTCTATGAAACGCGGCGATACGGTTCGCGTCGTCATGGCATCCCGGTTTGGCGATGTCGGCATTACGCCAAACCTGCAGGCAGAGCACGGATATGTGGCGCGCGTGGACGTTGACCAACTAGATGATTTCACCGCGTCCGATTCCGAGGCACGCCATGACCGGTAATCTGTTGCTACTTGTCTCAGCGATCGAAACCAATGCCGAAATCATCGGCGGCAGCGCAGAGGGCAGCCAAGACTACGAGCGGGCTTTGCAGCGCCGCGAAGACTTTTGGGCAAGGCTCCGAGAGGCCCTGCCGTCCGAGAAACGGGACACGGAGAACGATAATGGCTAAGCCAATCTACGACCTGCAAGCCGATCCCGCAGATTTCGAGCCCTGGTACACGCGCCACGTGGGAGCGATGACCGCGGAACGCCTGCACCTTAAATCAGATATCGCGCTTGAGTTGGCGCGACGCGACGCAGCATTGGCATTGTTGTGCAACGCGCTCGATTTACCTGGCCCACGCGGCGTTTGCGACCTCGTCCCAGATGCTATTCGCAACGCACGTGCGCTTTTGTCCGATTCCGACACCCCCGCAACCCCTTCACCGGAAACGGAAGTCCCGACTGTGTGTGACGAAACCGGTGTCACGCGAACGGATGGGAAAGAGGACACGGAAAACACCGACATGCTGCGACGCTACGGGGCCAGTTTGCCCGGCGATGACCACTGTCACGCCGCACAGGACGGTGAATGTTTTTGGCCGGAATGCCCACAAGAACGGGACGGCGAGCCATCCAAGACCGGGCGGCACTGCCCGCTAGATCGATAACGAGCGGAGAAGCGACGCATGACCAAACGGATCGAAAAAGACAGGGACGGCGTAGAGGTCAAAGCCGGCGACCGCATTGCGTTCAGCTATGGCATCCCGCCAGTACGCGTTGAGGGCGTTTTGTTTGAACGGGACGGGAAGCTGGTCCTGCCAACGCCAGGCCATAAACCCGCTGAAGCTACGCTGACAGATATTCGGCGGCACACTGACGGGTTTTCGAAGATCCAACCCGAATAGGAGCGGAGATGCGACGCATGACCATGCCCACATACCTTGATTGGCACGAAGCGCCAGATTTGCCGCCGTGGGAAGGCGAAGAAGTTGCTGTCCTTGCCTACAACGAGGCTGCGGCGTCTTTCGACGTGCATCAATTCAACTGGCAACCGGGACCGGACTTTCTGATCGGCGTAGACCGGTGGGCAATGCTTTGGCCGGTACAGCAGCACCGGGCCGAACCGACACTCGAAGAGCAGATTCGCGAGAAGCGCAGCCAGATACAGGCCGCGCTGGATAGGGGAGACCATAAAGAAGCTCGACGGCTAGACCGCGAGGAAAGCGCCCTTTGGAACCAAATGTCTCAGTAGGAGAAGGAGTCAAAACATGAAAATCAACGAACTGAACGCCGGCGATGTCGTCTATCCAGACGACGGCTTCCCGTGCCTGGCGCACAATCAACCCTGCACGGTCGCGCAATCCGACAAAGGGCTTTTTGTGCCCTGTTCCGATGGCAAGCACTACCTCGACGGCCAGGAGGACGGAGACGGCGAACTTGTCGGGCTTTCGTCCGAACGTTGGCCAGAACTTAGCGAGTAACGATACGCAGAGGAGTCGAGACATGACCAAGGCAAAGACTTCAACGTTCATCATCGACCACGATCGCTGCGATCCGGCGGCGTGGACGCCAGAGAACGTACTGGCGCTGTCGAAATTCATAAGATTCGGTGGCGACTTTCGGTACGCCGCAGCGTTGAGCAGACTCGGTTTGCGTCTTGTTCAATCCGATTTCTATGAGCAGAAGGGCGGCGATATGGCGCAGGTCGGATGGTCCAAGCCTGAATGGTTGAGCCGTGACGCCGGCGAATACGTCGAGATGGTCGAAGATTTGGAGCCGGAAGACGACGTGTCGCCGATTATCCCGATCTACGCTGGACCCTTGCAGTACGCGTACCGCATTCCGATCGGCAATGAGGCTGGCGAAGTCGACGGGTATGAGGTCGACATCGTTGAGGATCAGGCCAAAGCCGAGGCGCTGGTGAAAAGCTACTACGCGCCCACGGGCGACGAGTAACGGATTCGAGCCTCCAATGAGAACTGAAATCGACATAACGGATGACGACCCGCGGTTCCCGATGGGAGACGGAGAGGTACCCGACCTCATTTTCGACGATGACAACGATGTTCTGATGTCAATCGGCGAAGTGACCATCCGAATGACGTATGCGCAACTCGACACGGTTAGCGCTGCCATTGGCAAGTTTATGAGTGAGTGACGGAATCGAGGAGACGCGCGACTCATGATCGACCGTGAACGTTTGCCTGGCCGGCGGCCCGCGATCAGCCATATGGCGCGCTATGCCGCCAATCCGGGCGACGTGAAAACCGAGGTTCATTTCGCGATCGGGTACTATCTGCCGCCTTCCGTTGTTCGGCCCGCCGAAATTTTTCTCGACCATGTGGTGCACGGCGACAAGCGGTTCAAGGATGATTCAGACACGGTCGCGGCGTTGAACGATGCCTGCATCCTTGCCTCATACATGCTGCAGCTGGGCGTGGTACCAGACGAGATCGCGAAGCGGTTGGGCGACCGGACGGCGATCGGCGCGATCATGCGGCACGTCGCTACGGTCTACGCCGAAGATATCGAGACGCATAACGATTTGTATGCGCATTTCGACGCGATCGAGAAGCGACCGGTATGACGGGCGGCGCGCTGATCGCGTACGACGCGGCGTGCCGCGCGCTGGCCGCGGCACGAACCGTGGACGAGGCGCGCGACATTCGGAACCGTTCCGAGGCGGTGCGGGCCTATGCGCGGCAGGCGAAGAACCGGCAGCTCGAGATCGACGCGGCCGAAATCCGCATGCGTGCGGAGCGCCGATTAGGCGAGTTCATCGTCGCGCAACGGGATACGGTCGGGCTGCACAAGGGCGGCCGGCCGGCGAAAACCCCTGCGGACACGGCAGCGGTTTCCAAGGCAACGCTCGCGGAGGCGGGGGTCGATTACAAGCTGTCCGCGCGGGCGCAAAAGCTGGCGGCGGTGCCGGAACGTGATTTCGAGGCGATGGTCGGGGAATGGCGCGACAGGGTGTCGGCCGAAACCGAGCGGGTGACGGTGCGCTTGCTGCGCGAGGGCGCGATCGCGGAGCGCGACGCGGCGCTGGCGAAGGTGCCGACCGTGTGGCCGTCCGGAAAATACCCGGTTCTCTATGCCGATCCGGCCTGGCGCAACGAACGGCCGGCGATGGGGCTGACCGATCGGTCGATCGAGATGCATTACCCGACCATGCCGCTCGAGGAAATTCTGGCGCTGCCGGTCGCCGATATCGCGGCGGATGACGCGGTGCTGTTCCTTTGGGTGACGGCGCCGCAGCTCGATATCGGGTTCGATGTCATCACGGCGTGGGGGTTCCAATACCGGACGAACCTTGTCTGGGATAAGACGAAAATCTCGACCGGCTATTACGTCCGAAACCAGCACGAGCACTTGCTCATCGCCAAGCGGGGTGCGCTGCCGGTTCCGGCGCCGCCGGACCGGCCGCCGTCGATGTTGCGGGAACCGCGGCGCGGGCACAGCGAAAAGCCGGATGGCGCGCGCGCCGCGATCGAGCGGATGTATCCGGACCATCCAAAAGTCGAGCTGTTCGCCCGCGCCGCGGCGCCTGGCTGGTCGGTGTGGGGCAACCAGGCGGCGGCGAACGGCGTTCGCGCGGACGCAGTTTCATAGGATCGAGGGAGGGCAACGCGTGTTGAAAAATGTTCGGATGCTGACCGAGGGCGGGACGGTGGCCGGGATCGTGTCGGTCCCGATGACCGTGCACGCGCAGAAAGTGCCGATGCTGATCTGGTCGCGGCGCTATTGGCGGCGCAACGACAAGACGGGCGAGTATATCGAGATCACGCCCTATATCGTCGCGCCGGGGTTCGACAATGTCGACGGGGTGCGGGTCGGGGAGACCTATCAGCCCTCGGCCGGCTTTTTCGATAAGTGACCGCGATGTCGGGGCCGGATGACAAGGTCGACCCGGGGCGCGCGCTCGACAGGGTGCTGGTCGAAGGCGCGTTGCCGCAATTGGATGCGTTGGGGGTGCCGCGGCGCCAGGTCGCCGAGGGACTGATCGCATTCGCTTTCGCGATCCTGGCGCTCGAGGAGGGCGCCGGCGCGGCGCGTGAGGCGGCGACCACACGGATCGCCGAGCTGGCGGAACGGTTCGGGGCGCGCTGATGGCGATCGAGCTGATGACATGGGTTGTCAAGCAGCCGATCGAGCCGTCGGGCAAGAAGTTCGTCCTG